>JAJMBU010000072.1:0-67302 GCA_030565405.1 Ogataea paraovalis
ATCAAATAAAATACAGATTTTTTATCCAATAAGTTTTTACTTAGTAATTTTTGGTCACTTCCTTAAGAAACCAATTACTAGTTAGAGTTATAATATCTACCAACTCCCGATTCGTTATAAGACAGAAATTAGCACCGTGGCGCAGTGGAAGCGCGCAGGGCTCATAACCCTGATGTCGCTGGATCGAAACCAGCCGGTGCTATTATTTTTTTCTTAGCTGTCTTTTGCAGTTCGTGGTTTAGGTTCTAACCCAGTCATAAAAGAAGCTTCTCTATATATACTGGAATATACCGGTCGTTCTTTCTCTATATTTTTTTCCATCCGAAGAGCCCCTTGTATGCGGTTGAATTACGAATTACGAAAGACATAAATACGCTGAGTGATGCCCAGATATTGGTGGGAGTGACCTCCACCTGGCTACAGCGGCATGCAGCAACTCCAGCTCCAGCCCCGGAGACTCAAATACCGACAGCCCATAATCAGTAATAGCAATAGTAACGGTTCCCGATGGAAAACACAGCACTCCAAACCATCCATCCATCCAGTTGCAGGATAAAAGATCGAAGCAGCAAAACCACAGGCCTCCGTGTTTCACCGCCTCGAAACACAGAATATCCAGTACGCGTTTTTGAATCTTCTTCCCGATTTGATTTTGATTCACTTTTTCAATTGCTGGCTTGTTGTAGGTTTTCTCTAGAATTGAGTCTGTTTCTGCATTTCTACGTTTGGCTGGACAAGGAGAAGTCTTTATAATATATCATATCGCTGCTCCATTTCAAGAATGTCGGAGTTCACATCAGTACTAAGTACCGGGGTGTCTGTGGAGACCACTCCTACGCCTCCTCAAAAAGCTGCTGATCAAGTGTACGATACATCCTCCTTTCCTGGATATCAGAACCAGTGGAATTTGCCGTACAAGAAGGACCGTTACCTAGTAAAAGATGAGAAAAAATATTTTAATGTTGAAGAGACAGCCAAGAGGTTTCAACATTTGTTAGGATTAACTGGTCTATTTAGACATTTCATCGATTCAAAGGCAAAGAAAGATCCAAAGTTTCAACAAGTGTTGGATCTCTTGAATTCAGAATTGATGGTAGCTGCAAAGAGAAGAAAAACAGAGAAGGAAGAAGATGCCGAATTGCTTAAAGATGAGGAAGGTGGAGAAGCCGATTCCCAAATTTTTGAATTTTCAGAGAGTCCAAAATACATTAATGGTAAATTGCGGCCATACCAGATTGACGGCCTCAATTGGTTGATATCACTCAATGCGAACAATTTATCAGGAATTTTGGCTGATGAGATGGGACTAGGTAAGACTTTACAAACCATTTCGTTTTTGGGGTATTTGAGATACATTAAATCTATTCCAGGACCACATTTGGTAATCGTTCCTAAATCAACTTTAGAAAATTGGCAAAGAGAGTTTGCCAAATGGACTCCAGAGGTTAAAACAGTTGTGTTAACTGGTGATCAAACTCAAAGAAACGAGATCATTGACGGGTATTTGAAGACATGCGACTTTGACGTTTTAATTTCAAGTTATGAAATTGTCATTAGAGAGAAATCAGCCTTAAAAAAATTTGCATGGAATTACATCGTCGTTGATGAGGCACACCGTTTAAAGAATGAGGATTCGTTGTTGGCTCAGATTATTCGTACTTTCCATTCGAACAACAGATTATTAATCACAGGAACACCATTACAGAATAATTTACATGAATTGTGGGCATTGCTAAACTTTTTACTACCCGACATCTTTTCCGATTCTGAAACGTTCGATGAATGGTTTTCATCATCGTCAAATGATAGCGAAGAACAACAGCATGAAGGTGAGAAAGATTCTGTCGTTCAACAATTGCATAAAGTTTTACATCCATTCCTAATTAGACGTCTCAAATCGGATGTTGAAAAATCGTTATTACCAAAACAGGAGTTGAATTTGTATGTTGGCATGACCGAAATGCAAAAAAAATGGTATCAAAAGTTACTTGAAAAAGATATTGATGCCGTTAATGGTGCCAACGGTAAGAAAGAATCTAAAACGAGATTGTTGAACATTGTAATGCAATTGAGAAAATGTTGTAACCATCCATACTTATTCGAAGGTGCAGAGCCTGGCCCACCTTTCACCACAGATGAACATTTGATTTTCAATTCTCAAAAGATGAAAGTCTTAGACAAGTTGTTGAAAAGGTTGAAAAGCCAAAGTTCAAGAGTTTTAATTTTTTCACAAATGAGTCGTATGTTGGATATCTTGGAAGATTATTGTATATTCAGAGAATTTGAGTACTGTAGAATCGATGGACAGACAGACCATGTTGATAGAATCAAGGCCATCGATGAATACAATGCTCCCGACTCTAAAAAATTCATCTTTTTGTTAACGACCAGAGCTGGTGGCTTAGGTATCAACCTAACTGCTGCAGATACCGTTTTCTTGTATGACTCCGATTGGAACCCACAGGCCGATTTACAAGCGATGGATAGAGCTCATAGAATCGGTCAGACCAAACAGGTTCATGTGTTCAGGTTTGTCACACAGAATGCGATCGAAGAAAAAGTCATAGAGAGAGCATCCCAAAAATTGAGATTGGATCAGTTGGTTATCCAACAAGGAAGACAGATCAATGGAGGTACCCAACCAGATTCCAAGAGCAAAGCCAACTCTAAACAGGAGTTGTTGAACATGATCCAACATGGAGCTGCCGATATTCTAACCAACGGTTCGACAGCGAGTAAAGAAGAACAAGAACAAGAATTGGACGACGACGAAATCGACAAGATTCTACAAGAATCTGGAAAAAAGACACAATCGTTGCAGGCCAAGTACTCAAACCTAGGTTTAGATGATTTACAGAACTTTACGTCTTCCGACTCTGTGTACGAGTGGGATGGTAAAAACTTCTTGAAAAAGGAAAAATCCAACGGTGTGCTAGGAAAAATAATGCAATGGATCAACCCGGCTAAACGTGAACGGAAAGAGAATTATTCGATTGATGGCTATTATAGAGACGTTTTAAATACTGGAGGTAGACCACCGTCCAATCCAAATCAACCAAGGGGTCCTAAGATTCCTAAGCAGATGGCTATCTACGATCATCAATTCTATCCACAAGAACTTAGTGAGTTATTTAGCTTAGAGAGAAACAATTTCAAGAAGCATTATAAACAGCGGGCAGAGCTACTCAAGGGTCCCCCAGAGACTTTAGAAGAAAGAACATTGAACCAACAGTTGGAACAGTTTGAAATTGACCATGCTAGACCATTGACCAAAGAAGAGGAGGCAGAGAAGCTGGAGCTGATGAAACAAGGTTTTGGATCGTGGTCGCGTCGTGATTTCTACCATTTCATTCAACTGAATGCTAAATACGGTCGTAATTCGATCACTCAAATTGCATCTGAATTCGAAGACAAAACTTTAGAGGAAGTGAAAGAGTACGCCACAGCTTTCTGGGAAAACTATTCCAACATCGATGGGTACGAAAGGTACATCAACCAGATTGAAACCGGTGAAGACAAGCTTCGTAAGCTGAGACTTCAAAAGGAGGCACTCCGCAGAAAGCTGTCCGAGACAAAGTATCCATTGTTGAGTTTACCTTTGAAATATCCACCTGCTACAACGACGCGTAGAGTGTTTAGCGAAGAAGAGGACCGGTATTTGATTGTGCAATGTTACAGAATCGGGTTGGATCATCCTGAATTGTACGATAGAATTAGAGATGAGATCAAGGCTAGTCCTTTGTTTGAGTTTGACTTTTTCTTTCAAAGTAGAACCACTGCAGAAATAAATAGACGGTGTGGTGTTTTGATTGGTTGCATAGTAAAGGAATTCGAAGAAGTTATGAATGGTGGTGGTACTCGTAAGAAGAGAAAAGCACCTAACGGTGGTGGTAAGAAAGCTAAAAATGTAAAAGGTGGTAAGAGGGCTAAGAAATAATGTGGTTCATCTTTAATTGTTTAGTTTTAAGTTGTAGTTTAGATTTTTGTTTTTATTTTCCCTTTGATGTAGTTTCTTTTGTTGAAGTCTTTTTTTTGTTTTTTTTTTGCCTTTGCCTTTCTGTTTTCCTCTTTTTCTTTACTGTATTATTGTATGCAACTCTTAAAAAAAGACCCTGTTGATATTATTAATTTCCTTTTTTCTTCTTTTTTTTTTAGAATATATTAACTAAACAATCGAAATTTTATTTAATACTATTTACATAACGTGACCAACCCAATGCTCCGAATGCAGCCAATCAGGGCTTTATAAAGCGTAAACATCGTACCATCTCCATGGAGATAAAACACCATCATCTCTTTTCATTCAAGGTGATTTCACCACCACCACAACAACCACCACCAGTGGCACCGCCGAAATCGCCACCCATAGTAGGTTTCCGTCTCTTCTTACCACCAATGGTATCGTTATCACCTAACTCTGTCTCTGAGTGGATGTTCAAAAACCATTTTTCGGTATCCTTCTCTTTCTTCTTTTGGCCTTGAACAATGTTTCTCTTCAAGAAAGTGGACACATCGTTTAAGAGCTTTACTCTTTCTTCAGTGTTCAATTCTGGTTGTTCTGGATCGGTTTCCAACTTCATCTTGTGCTTGATTTGTGCTCTTGCGGTTTGTAAGGTTGGGATGTCACCACGGAAGGCGATGTTCGTGGCACGGAGAGCCTCCCTATAGGCCTTTAATGCTAGTGATCTAGTGGACATTTTTGCTATCGTCTGATATTCGCAACTTTAAAGCCTTGAAAAGTGAAATAGAATGACAAAAAGCAGCAGCAGCAAATATGAAATGCCTGATAGGTTGAAAAGCTCTAGCAAATTGCAGGGAATTTATTTTGGATTCTGCCAATTTTTTCTTTTTTTTGTCAGGTGATACCCATCACGTGACAAACACACTCTTTTCAGAATGTTGAAGATCTCGAATTAGCTGTTAAATATATGCATTATATATATACGACAAATATATTTAAAATTTAAAACAATATTTATAAATATCACATTCAAACAAATCTAATCAATTGCTTACCCTTGTTGGAATTATTCAATCCCTCTTGATAGGCCCTTAAGAACGCATCATCGGTTAAACCGTCTAAAGTAACATCAATCTCGTGATTTTTAACATCGACAATCTCTCCTTCTTCAATGAATTCCAATAATTTCTCAATGGTTTTCTCTCTGCTACCTGGAATTCGTTTAATGTTTTCGGTAACCCAGAATCCCTTGGCAGTTAGATTCTTAAAGATAAATAGAGTAGTAGGTAATGAAACTGGTTTCATGGACATACCACCATAGGTTAGCAAAGTTGCATCTTGACCCAATTTTCTAGCCATGTTAGTCAAATTACTACCACCAATGCAGTTCAAACCTAACTTGATACCTTTACCTTGGGTCCATTCTTTGATAGTCTTACCAAAGTCTCTATCTGCATTCTGCTCTTCAGTGATAACTTTTGTAGCACCTAAACTGGTCAACTCATCAATCAACTCCTGTAAATTGTCTCTGTTTCTGACTATGGAGATGGAATTCAATCCCAACTTCTTACCGAGTTGAATGGCAGCTTTACCAACTTGAGAATTACCACCGTTTTGAATGAACCAGTCACCTGGCTTCATGTCAACGTAGTATGTTAACATCTGGTATGCAGATGAAGGGTTGACAGTGATGGTGGCAGCCTGATTCAAGGTCAACTTGGAATTGTTTGGCAACTTCAATAAGTTGGATTCATCAGTCACGGCATGTGTTCTCCAAGTGCCGAAATTTGCCCCCGATGGGATACACCAGTCACCGACATCGAACCCCTTGACCGAGTCACCAACAGCGATCACCTTGAACAAACCTTCGTTACCTGCCACTGCACTTGGTTCCTCGGTCCCCAAATCGGTAGTTAGAGGAGGTCTAGAAGGATAGACACCTTGCATCTGGTTGATATCCGAAGGATTGACAGGAGAAGCCAATGTTTGCATCAACACTTCAGTTGGACCTGGATTGGAAGGAAGTTCGTAGTTATGAACCTTCAAGACCGCAATTGGGTCACCGTACGAGGAGTACACAGCTGCCTTAGCCTTGATTGTGGAAGATAGCATCGTTGAAGAGTGGGAGAATTGTCTTGAATGGAACAGAGAACGCGCAATTCCAGATTGCAACTTGATAAAAGACATCATTTTATAGGGAGACAAGCAGCAGAGATTCCATCGATCAACAGCAACCCAACCCTGCTTCTCAGCAGATGAGGAGAAAACATGTCCGCCTTTATAGTCACATTTGTAAGCCTTCCCCCAAAGAATGTCGCATGCGGCGGCGGGACAGCGGGGTTCTGAGCTTCTGAATTGTATAGTTTATACTAATTATAATTTATGGGTTGAGTCTCTCCCGTCTCGTCGGCCCGACGCCATTGCGTCGATTCACATCGATCGACTGCAGAGCTGGGGCCGCATCCATTTTTGAATCTTGATTATCTTTTTCTTTTTTTTCTTTCCTGTCTTTCATTTGTTCTCTCCGTTATCTCTAGTGATTCACTTCTTGCTTTCCATCCTCCCTCCAGGCACCAGAACGCTTCCAATGGACTTTGAACCAGCAAGCGAGATGAGGAACATCTCGGAGGATGGCACACACCCTGCTGCTCCCCGTCCTGGCATTGCTTCACCTGCATTTGGTGAAGATGCCACTGCTTCACATCAGCAACACCGCAATTACTTGCCTCCCCAGAATGCACCTTCACCAATGACAACACCTTTGTCACCTTCTGCATCTCGGCCATTGGCAGCCAACATCGCACATAATCAGTTGAGCCATCGCTTATCGCTTCCCCAGCAGCCTAAGGCTATCGGAGACTATCCAGTACCAACCAGCCGAAGAAACTACTTTGACTATTCTCCACGGAGCAGTTTCTCGAGTCCGTACTCTTCCAGCAACCTTCGTATTTCACGTACATTGGCACAGGCTAACAGCAATGCAATAGTGGACACCTCCTCTTCCTCCTCTTCATCCGAAGCAGACGAAGATGACGATGAAGGAGAGCACACCGGCGTCATATATGGATCATACAACGACCGTGAATCTCGGAAACGGGAAAGAGATATGCGGTTTTCCAGATTCCAAAATGTGACAGGTGGAACGAAATCTTGTTCATCGTCTTCCAATTTCTCCAGTCGTCACAATTCGTTTACTGAGCCGTTGGCACAAAATCTAAATCCAATGGCCACCACTCAGAACAGACATGCTCATGCCTTGTTGAACCTTCCCTCGACTTCGCCTAGTCACGATGTGTTGTTCAACTTCAATTTTGAGCAACAAAATAGCTTACTGGCATCACCATCTATTCCCTACATTGAAGATGAACAACACTTGAATCCACCAACTTTAGACAGCCAACTTAATAATCGCACATCCTCATCATCGTTACATAGATACCTCAACCTGCCCACCATGAAACCTATGACAGACCTTAATTCAACTTCAAATTCAAATTCAAATATTAATACAAATTCTACAGTGATAACCTCATCGAGCTCCTCAAATGCTTTATCACCTGCGGTGAACCCTTCAAATCCTCATATTTTCTTCAAAAAGATAATCAACAAGAAAAAATTGACACCAAAGTTAAAATCTTTCAAGAGAATAGCATTGGACCTTCAAAGCGAGTTATCCCCATTTGATCTAGAGGTTCAACATGAATCGTATATAACAAGTGCTTTAAAAGACGAGGAGGAAATCTTGTCTGCTCGTATAGCATCCTCGCTCTTAACGTCTCGCCACCAACAGGAGACGGGTAATACCACATCGGGGAACAACTCATACGGATTGATACCCACAAATGATGCAGTGAAAAAATTCGAAATCATTAATAAGGCAAACGAAGCTTGGAATCATAACCGTCGCAATTCAACTAGTTCCAGCACAAACAACAACCATGGATCGAACGCATCTAGTACAAACTTATCTTCGACGGACAACAATAATGCACCGTTACCTCCACCACCGCAAACACCTACGGCTACTCAGACCATTACCAACTTTGGGACTTATCCTCTATCGGCTGATCAAAAGACAATCGGAAGAGCTAAACGAAAATCCATGGATGAAACAACACCACAGAATAACAAGCGACGCATAGTGTCAGTTGCCTCATCTGGTACTTCAAGCCCGGTTCTTGGTACTTCTAGCCCCGGTGGTAGTGGAAACAACACAGGTTTAGGATCAGGAGTGGTTCTGTTTTCGCCAATGACTACGCTATCTCTATCTCGTCGTGGTTCTCTGAAATTGATACAGAGCACCAGTGACGATCTGGAGATGATGAGTCTACGATAAAACCGATTATTGTTTATTTCTTATTTTATTACTTTTTTTCTCTTTCGTATATCTCAATCTATAAAGTCTAATGAATATCCCCAGAACAAGAAAAACGGAAACAGAAAGAAAATTGAGTATATATATATATATGTAATGTAAACCAGAGACGGTGAAATTTTCAGGCTGTGCCAGCGATCATCGGTATGAATTAAAACTGTTTCAATACATCTTAATGAAGATGAGACCAGAGTTAATTTGCCTCACCTGTAACACCATTACCTATCGGCCAAAACGAAGAAGATACTTCACTTCAAAGCGGGATGTCAAAACTGGCAGCGTGTGTATATACTCCGAGGTTTGGACTTCATCTAAAACTATCGAACCGACATTATTCCCATGCACCGTTGAGTATCCACAACATCAAACAGGAAAACCCAAAACTTGCAAGTCATCCACTCATATTCCAACTTCTTTTGTTTGGAAACCTCTTGAAGAATATTCCAAATGTGCCCAATTATTCGACAACCACTACGACCACGGCTACTGGTCAAAAAGATCAACTTTCAACCATAATTACGAATGTACCTTCAGACATTGAAACCTCCCTCAGGAGCCCGTCAGATAACTCAAGCCTCCTTGAACATGATTTAGATACGTTGATTTCGAAGTTTTTGGATCTAAACAAAAACAGATATTCTAAAGAATGCTACCTAGAGATGAACCGTTTTGTCAATTCGATTGTATCATCCAAGTCCTTTAAGCTTTCTAGCACATCATACAACACTATCATAAAGTATATATCCTTTACAAACCAACTTAATCTTTTTAATAAAGTGGTGTCTAAAATGATCTTACAGGATAAGGTGAGGCCCAAAATACACACTTTTAATCACCCACTCCAAGCTATTCTCAACCAGTCGCAAAAACTACCTTCTCTGAAGTTTAAGGAGTCCGGTAGACTCTTGGCTGGTGCCCTAAAGTTTCAATTGACGCCTGACTACAACACTTGGAACATAATATATTTTGGCATTCCACGATCAGAAGCATCGACTAGATGTCATTTCTTTGAACTGTTTGTTAATACTATGAGACCGGAAAATCGCTTCAAAATAGACCTAGTATGGATCAACGATGTCTCACAATGTAAAAGGGAACAAATTTTACAAACAGCTAATGAAAATGAGAAGTTGTCAAATTATGAGATTGAAAGAAGAGTGGTAAACTGGCTCAAAGATTTGGATGTTAAAATTAAAGGGACTACATTTGAAAGGCGGGTATTTGAATCTGAATTGGTCGACAGTGTCCTCAATTTACTAAAAGCTGACATGGGAGGTGGTTTCAAAGTTTTGAAGGACGACGATCGAGTTTTCAGTGAGCTATCTGATTCTAGAATTTCTTGTGATCCTTATCACATTGAAATGATCGACTCTTTAGAAAGTCGACCTGACGAGATAGATGTGGATTTCATTTTTAGCGAGTTGCTAAAACAGAAGCTCGTATTTAATGAGAACAGCATTAAAATAATCCTGAAATTTGTTGATCAATTAATTATGGGGCTACATAGTTCTAAAGTGCGGCAAATACAAATATCTGATGAAACTTGGAATAACGTATTGAAGTTCCTTGCAATGAACTATAGACTATCGAGGGCAGAAGTCATATTGTCGAAGTTGAAAGGGAAGGTAGACTTCACAATGTCAACCTATAACTATCTACTGTGGTTTGCGTTATCTTCAACCAATTTAAATGCCATAAATTCAGCTAAGGGATTTTTGAATGGAATGTTGGAGGACCATGGGGTGGTCGATGTTACTACGGTCTACATACTGTTTGCCAGCTTACAAAATGTCGAGTTGAAAGAAAAAATATGGAAAGATATCATTGAAGAGAGAAATGTCGATAAGCGGCCTGTTTTGCAACTTGAATTTAGACAAAGATTGATCAAGAAAGAGCCATTGACAGAGATTCTAAAAGGACTGGGAGCCTCAAATGATTCCAATTCTCTATTTTATAGCTCTATTGTAGAGTACCATTTGTCTAACAACAGCTTTGAGTCAGTTTTAAAGTTTATCAATGAAAATGTTGAAGCCAGAAAGATTCTTGGAAACGAAGCGGAGATGCTAATTCAATGTTTTATGAGGCAAGACGATTATTGGACCGCTTTTGCTTTCATCCGCTTGTTTAAAAAGGAGAGATCGTTGGCCGGATCGAATTATAACTCAAAAGGTTATGATATTATATACGATTCCATTACCAACAAACTGGCTTCTATTGCTATGATTGAAAACGAAGAATTAATACTAGCTTTTAAAGCGATCACTTTGATCAAGGCAACTGAAACTAATGTCAACGATATATGCATATCCGATAGCGAAATTCAAGAAATTAATAGACGGATATACGAGAAGGAAGTTTTACTAATTGAGAATTTGAAACAATTTAATGGCCTTGAACCTGGAGACATGACCGAAGACAAAATACTATCGAAATTCTTTGATATTGTTGAAATGAATTCCTTTGAGCCTAATGATTCGGTCTTCTCGAACGTCATTATGAAAAAGAAGAGGCCTCTTGCGAAGATTGATAGACCTAAACTGTCAGATGATGGTGATGTTGATTATATTCAGAAACTTTTAAAAAATATGATTGACTGTACCATAGATCGTGAGTCATCCAAAGCGGGTCTCCAAATAATCACTAAAAATTTTATTGAAGCTCCATATCACAGGCCTTCCAAGCTATCAGTAGACTATTACAATCTGATTACCAAATTTTTGGCTGACCGTTATAAGTTTCAACTTATTTCCAGGCTACTTACTCGGATGTCTGCCGAAGGTGTAAATCCGACTGTGGAAACGATGAATTATATACTAGATTCGTACCTCTCTTCAAACATGTCTATGAGGCTCACAAATGAAAATTCAGCTTTCAAGATTATGGATGACTTTTCAAGTAAATTCAAAGTTAGACCGGATTTATCAACTTGGTACATTCTACTCAAGAACTTCAAAAACAAACCTGTCCGATCTAAACTATTGGGAAAAATGGTAGAAAAGAAAGTAGATTTGATGCCTGTTGTTCCCATTGTGATAGCTTTCAAACATGAAGAATTGAACTCGATCGAGGCTGTATTTAAGTGGTTGAATCAACACGAAGTTCTTATCAGTATAGATTCTGTGCCCACTGTTGCAACTGCGACTGTTTTCGACTGTTACCTGAAAGAAGGTGATGGGAATGCTGCAATCCGACTAGCATTTGGTGGATTATTTGTGGAACCTAAGCGATTGGGAAAATTGATTGATTTTTTCCTCGCCCGGCGTGATTTTGAAACTAGTTACTTGTGTTTGAAACTATACGAAGATTCATGTCGTAAACGGTTTGATGTTGGTTACCGCAAATTATTGTCCCTTGCAAAAGATAATGGAGAAGTTGAATGGATTAAGTTGCTAGAGCATAAAGAGAACAAAGCACTATCGAAAGATTTTGATTCAAGAAAGAAATATTTTGAAGAAATGTTTGAGGAACGAATGGTTCTTAGGGTTATCGATAAATTGGTTGAAATTTCAGAAAACGGTGTGCTAATGGAAGACAAGGTTTATGATGGATGTTTGAATAGCAAAAGAGTCAGAGCACCTTCTATAGACGAAGGCAGATTAAAGCCAATAGAAGATCACGTTGATGCTAATGCAGTGGTTTCAGGTCTGGTTAAAGATGATCTAGCATGTGCACTAGGAGACGAGGAGCGACTTTCTATATTCCTCGCAAAACGCATACCTGTTGGAAGCATAACCGAAGAATCAATCAAGAAAATAATAATGTTTCTTTCACTACGTGGATCCAGCCGACTTTTATCTTATTTTGTGAAGACGCACAATGTTACCAAATTTAGCAAGGATGAACTAAACGTTATGATCAATTCTTACCTGAATTCCGTTGATTTCGAAAAAGTGTTCAAATACTTAGATTACTTTAAAGTTCAAAATTTAAAGCCAGATTGTTCAACCTACTATGCAATTTTTGCAGGAGTCAAATCTGAAAGATTGAAACTGTCAGTACTCGATCAAATTATCTCGTTGAGAATGAATTTGAAACCGATTGAATCCAAAGTTTTAACTTTAAAGCACACAGAATTACAAACAATAGACAAAGCCATCGATTGGTTTAACCGACAGGGCATTCCATTAGATTTTGAAAAATCTCCATATCTACATCATTTATTGTTTTCTCTTTTAGTTAAGCAGGGTGACTTACAAGAAGCTTGGACATATCTTGTTACGCATGATCTTATATTCAGTAAGAACAAGTTGATGGCCTTCCTTCAATACTTCATTACTCACGATCAACTGTACAACTGCTTTGCTATAGTCATGTTATTCAAAAGTTGGAATTTTCGTGAGGGAGTTAAAAACACTGGATACATTGACTTATCCGACTATTACTATTGGATTTTAAGCAACCTGCACGAGACCAAACCGTTTGAAGGGATAGAGCTACTAATCAAAAAGCTATATTCTTTTTCAAAAAACAACAACCAATTTGTGCCCAATACTTTGGACCGGATATGTTCAAATATGAAACTGGAGAAAATAGATTTAAATAGTTCAGTTCCGATATTAACAACAGAAGAGAACCAGAAAATCAATGAGATTCTTTCGGGACTCGTTTGGCAAAGCAACAACCCTAAATTTATCCTCTATGAAAACTCTGAAATGTTTATCAAAAGTGCTTATTTCATAAGAGCAGCACAGACGAAAGAAACTGGATTATAAAGAGCTAAGATCATGTATATAATTTAGTGTAGTATACAGATGTAATATTCAATCTTTACGTGTGTCTTTGCTGAACTCACAGAAATGCAGAAGTGTGGAGCAGGGTGTGCGGCTCAAAACGGACGTAGCATATCATATTCGTTTGGTGCAGAGATTTTTGATTGCGCAAAATTATGGAGGACAATCAATTAATGCACTTTATTAACAGCATTTGATAATTGCAATTGTTCATTCTAATTCGATATCGGATGCACTCACTCATTGTCATTAGTTTGGTGTGGGGGTGGTAACAAATAGATGTTGAATCGAATCAGTCTCCGAATGAATGGTAAGCCAGCAATGTGCCTTGTGAGATCAGTTAGACAGCTCCATGTGAGTCTGTCTTATCGGGCCAAGATTAACAACTCTGCCAAAGCACAAACATTCATCATGAAGTCGATATACAGAGATATCAACAGTAACCAGCTCCCATCCAAAAGTTCTATAGAGACTCGAAATTCTGCAATTGAAGCTGCCAAGCAATTTGAGAACTATAAAGTGACAAAGTCAGTCTTGCTTTCTGACGAATACAAGCAATTGCCAGAGGATTCTCTGTTCATTGAAAGACACTACGATGAGTTGAAGGAATATAGGGAACGTTTGGGAAGGGATTTTCAAGAATTCAATAGTGTATCTGAATTGTTTATGTCTTTGAGCAAGTTCAAGCCTGGTTTTACTGAGCCTACAATTAAGAATTTTGAAGAAGGGGAAGTATTAAGAGAAGATATGGATGTAGATGTAGTTAAATTTGATAAATTTATTAGAGACCTGATTATTACGTTGAAGTTAAACGGGGGCCATTTGTTTGTTTTAGATTTGTTATTGCAAAATAAAAGTATGTTTGATTCTTTTGAAAAGAAGATGAAAAAGAAATGATGCGAGGAAGGGTTTACTTGGAATTAGGATTTTTGTTTTTTTTTTGTTTTCTTGCTTTTTACGTGTTTTTGTTTTATATTCTATATTCTAAAGGGGTTGTTTATTTGAACGATATATATATATATATATAGTTTGTTCGAATACATTTTACATTTTGTGTTGATCGGCAATTAATAAAATAAGCAGGGCGGTGCATTCTTGAAATTTCAGCTGCTTTGCTTTTTTTTCTTCTTCTTTGAAGAGACCGTTTGAAAATTGGTCTTTTTTATGTTATCAGAAGGGCGTAGAAAAGTCACAATACCTTTGAGATATGCTCAGGAGACACTTTGTGGGGAAAGGAGAATATGAAAGATCGGACTCCGAGTCTGATGGCGAGAGCAGTGATGAAGCAAAACTGGCCGAAGAGTTGAAGCATGGCGAGACCAAAAATCAGCAGAAGAAAGATTCAACAAAGGTTATCAGGGAGAGACAACTGAAATATAAAAGATCAGAAGAAGAGCCATTGAACGATTTAATTGATAGCGAAGAAGAAGAATCCCAGGAAGAAGAATCTGAACAGACGGATTCCAATAACGAAGATTCGGAGGAAGAGGAGTCAAGCTCCGACGATGAAATTCTGCCGATAAAGGCAGTATTTACTAAGAAACGGCAGAGAGCAAACACAGGGGTCGGGGTATCTTCTCTTCAAAACGAACAGACAACAACAACAACGACGACGACGACGACCTCAACCAGCGACAAATCGGAAAGAGCTTTGCGGGCTATCGAAAAATCTCTAAACCGAATACAAGAGGAAGACCTACAACGGCAAAAAGACGAGAGCTGGGATTACACTGAAGATGTCGGGATAGTGGACGACACCGATGACGTTGATGTGGAGTTGGAATACCAGCTGTGGAGAGAGAGGGAGTTGGCACGGTTGAAACGAGACCGTGACCTGCTCATCGAACGGGAGATTCACCGTGAAGAGATGGAGGAGAGACGACAGCAGTGAATACATGATACATACGATATAAGATACATGTAGAATTAAATCTACCATTCCTCTGTAAATAATATGAAATACAGATAAATGAATAAATAAATATATAAATATATATATAAGTATACATGAATGCAGTAACACCCCGGATGGTTTCCTAATCGGGAAACCATAGAGCGAGCCTCGTCGAGTCGAAAAGCGGCGGTGGTTTGACCTCATCCTTTGTTCCTCCCATTTTGTGATGTTTTGGCATTGACAATCTGACTACAGTCTGACACACAGATAGACAAACAGGTGGGCGGACAAGTTAGATAGCCAATAATTGATTATAATTGCTTGCTCCACGCCATGTCAACTGCCCGCAAGAGAAGCATTAGCTACATCATCAACCCGTCCAATGCGGAGAACCCTGGCCATCACTCGTTGGGAGTCAACGCTCTGCAGTATGACAAGAGCTTCGACGCCCTAATTTCCGGTGGTAGAGATGGTTCCATGACTGTATGGTCTGCATCGACGACAATTGAAAGTTCTACAGGCGATTATGACGACTTTGACTTAGATTACAGCGATGGCAATAAAGTGAAAGAGTATATCCATGACAATCTAGAGAATGAACCAGAGATTTTAAGACTAGAGGATAGCATCAGACAAGGGTTGCGCAGTTTACCTGTTACTAAGTCTAACTATCTCTCGATTAATTCTATTCAATCGCATTTAGATTGGATCAATGACTTGAAAGTACTTCCTGGTTTACAAACGGTTGCATCCTGTTCGAACGATCTTTCAGTGAAGCTATGGAATTACAGTACGAACACTTCCACAAATTTAGGATGGCATAATGATTATGTCAAATGCCTTACGTACAATGGCTCTGAGCTTATCTCAGGTGGTTTGGATAAAGTGATCAATATATGGGATGCTACCAAGTGCAGTGCTGTTTCAAGCTACACTTTCAACCAGGATCGTGGGTCAGTGTATGCTCTGAGCTCCCACGGCAACTTGATCATCTCAGGTGGTCCTACCAACATCGTTACGTTATTTGATAAAAGAACCATGAAGAAGCCAGTCAAATCGTTTGTGGGCCACATTGATAACATTAGATGCCTCTCGTTGAAAGAAAAATCCTTCTTGTCTGGTTCTTCGGATTCTACGATCAAGTTATGGGACATGAGAACGAACCGTATCCTGAGAAACTTTGACATGCATAGTTCTTCCGTGTGGTCACTGTATGTGCCTAAAGAAAGCCCCGATTTTGATGTTTTCTACTCTGGAGATAAATCCGGTTTGATTTTAAAGACGGATTTGAAGGCCTCCTATTTGGATTCGAGCGTTCAAAAAAAGAATCCAAACCATAACAGCAGTGTTCTTAACAGTTCTTCCATGGTTGACCAGGCCGCAACTGGAACCGGTGGTGGCTACCTAAATTCGAAACTTAATGAAAAACTAGGTATTTGTACCATTGTCGCAGACCTATCGTTAGGTTGCAGTGGAATGGGCGCGTCCTCCTCTTCATGTTCTTCCCTTCAGGCCTCTTCGCAGTCTTCTACACCATTATCAGCAGGAGTATTAAGCTTAACGGAGGCAAACAATACCATTTGGGCTTCAACTGCAAACACTCCATCGAACGTGTTCATGTCAGGTTGGTCGATTCCAATGACAGAAAAGCTATCGATGTATCAAGGCATCAAATTGAACCGCAACTTATCCATGATAAATCAAACCACGAGTCAGAAAAATTCAGTCGATCTTGTTCGTGATAGCAGCTTCGATATAGTGTCTCAATTCTCAGGTGATGATTTGGATCATATTGAAGAAGCGTTGACTTCGCAGATAACTTTAAGCAAATCAACTTTTGAATTAGGTTCATCTCAACCACTGCGCTCCCCTACAATTGAAAATGAATTTGTGGATAGTCCACTTGAGGCGGAAGAAGCAGGATTTGAAACTTATTTCTTGTATTTAAGTGGTGGTCCGAACTCCGAATTCATCTTGGCTGATGAAGATGAAGAAGGAGAAGAAGAAAGGGGTGCAAGAGAAGCCAATGGAACAAAACTGCAAGGTTTAGAAATTGTCTATGAGAAACTGCAGGAATCCATGATTTCATTGACACCGTTCAGCATTCAACCGTTGGAATCTGTTAAGGGTTCGAATGGATTGATCAAATCGAGATTCTTGAACAATAGAAGGCACGTGGCTACGATGGATGCTAATGGATGCATCTACATAATCGATATAATTAACTGTTCTGTGATCAAACGTTTGGAGACAAACGCCAAAGAAGGCACCGATAAAGATGAAAGTGTTGATATACATGATCGGTTTGACGAGTTGACACAGCCTTACCAGACAGATGAAACGTTACCAATGTGGTGTACTGTACAAACCAAGGCGGGAAAACTGATGATTACTCTACAGGAGACCAATTTTACGGACTGTGAAATATACGTCGATGAACTTTGCAAAGATTATCCAGATATCAAATTTATCAACAAGAGACTGGATAATAAAGATCAGAGGCTCAATTTGGGTAAGATTGTCACCAAGTCTTTATTTAATGATTTCATAAAGTACGAATTTGACCCTTTCAAATTCAGCGATCAGAAATTGTCAATATCTCAGCTTCCTTACTTAGACAAGGTGACTACATCTACAACTTTAACTTCGAAATCGTTAAATACAGATGCAGCATCGGATCGCAAGCAATCTAATGCATCTACCGACCTAGAAAAACCAAAAAGGAAGCTGTTTGGTCGTAACAGGGTCCCATCTGCAACCTCGGCAGTTACTACACAATCCATCGAAGTTCCACAACCACAGTTACCAACGCCAGAACAGTTGCTAGAGACATCAACGTCGACTAAAGAAATCTTAACGTATATCCATGAAGGGATAATATCCACTCCGTTCACGCCGGACCATTTGGCAAGCCCATCCCCACCACAAACTCAACAGACCAGATCGATGTTGAATTCAACACATAAGGATGATGATATTACTGGTATCCCCATGATAGAGATGAACCAAGATGTGTTATTAATAATCAACGAAAATACGAAATCTTACGGTCAGGATACAAAAGCACTATATCATACAAGATTATCCAATATTTTGAACCAGATTAACGAATTGGAAACGTTCTTACCTCTATGGCTGGTTAAAGGTTTACTACTAGGTAAGTACCCGATGAAAGAGGTTGCCAAATTGGGATTTCTACTCGTTCCTAAAGGTTTTGAAGGAATCGTTGATGGATTGGAAGCCAACAAATTGAACGCCAATGGCATGCTAAGAGTGGGTAAGATCATCGACTTTGTGTTTGAAAAAGTGCCTGGTGGTGTATCGTCATTAACAAGAAAAACTGTTGATGGAAATGGGGCTGAAGTGGAACAAAAACTTGAGTTGGAAGTTTACTGCAGAGGCCAGCTGTTGGATTTGAATATGACTTTGGTGACGGTTAAGACGCGGATTTGGAAAAGCAGTGGGGATGTGGAGATAGTGTTCATGCCCAAAAGGAACTAAAAGTATGTAAATATGTATAAATTAATGGTGTATGGCTAAATGAAATAAATAGAATGATGCGAAGCAGAAGCAGAAGCAGAAGCAGAAGCAGAAGCAAATTGGTTTCGAACAAATAGCTGATAAGATTAAGTTAATAATTTAAAATAATTATATTTCAGGAGTTTCAGCTGCTGAAAAATCAAGTTACCCGGCCTCGAAGGTGGAAAAAAATTTTGAGCCATTTCAAGCATTGTTTTTGACTGGACTTTTTTTTGTTAATTTGTGTGTATACTCACCCAGTTGAGGGTCAAGTTTTTGCTTTAAGTTTGGTCTATTAGAGTTATCGATTCACTTGTGTGTTTATTTTGTTGTTCATTGCTTTTTTTTTTGTCCCTTCGTTCCTGTACTTTAATTTCGTCACATAATTTTCCAACTACATCATCGATTCTGTTTGAACGAGATAAAATAACAACACTACACACTTACACATACATATATATAAACCGCATTACACAGCATGGAAGACGTTGATAGAACCACCTCCCGTCTTTGGAGAGCACACCGTACACTTAAAGAGATGGTTCGAGACAGAGGATACTTCATCACCCAAGAGGAGATCGATCTACCACTATCGCAGTTCCGTGAGAAGTTTTGTGACAGCATGGGATTTCCACAACGTAAATTGATGTCCTTCCAAGCCAATCCATCGAACGAATCGTTGGAGAAGTTCCCAGAGATGGGATCCTTGTGGGTTGAGTTCTGTGACGAGGCCAGCGTTGGTATCACCACAATGAAGAACTTCTGTGCCCATATTGCGGACAAGAACTTCTCGGTTGGGATCTTGATCTACCAAACGGGTATGACTCCATCTGCCAACAAAGCCATTGCTGTTGCCGAACCTGCTGTGATTGAAACCTTCCAAGAAAGTGATGTTATCGTGAACATTACTCATCACCAATTGGTTCCTAAACATATAAGATTATCCGTCGACGAGAAGAAAGAATTGTTGAACCGTTATAGATTGAAGGAGAGTCAGTTACCTAGAATCCAAAGGGAAGACCCTGTTGCCAGATACTTGGGGTTGAAAAGAGGTCAAGTTGTTAAGATCATTAGAAAATCAGAAACTTCAGGTAGATACGCTTCGTATAGAATCTGCTTGTGATTAATGAGAACATCGATCTACAATATAATAATATCCATGAAAAAAAAAGTCTATTCGATTTATCTTTTCTTAAATTTTCTCTTTCTCTAGTGTACTTCTTCTCCAGCTTTTATATTTTTAGTGTACTTCTTCTATGTCTGTTTTTATTTGTATCGTTGTTGTCATTAATTAGTCTTTTAAAATTCGAAATATATATGTATCTATAAATATTTGCAAATTATCTTTTTTATATTTTTTTTTTAAAAAAGAGCTAATCAACCTTCTTCAAACGTGCACATAAGACAGAATCTTGAACTCCATTCCACCATTTCACATCTTTCAAAGTTACACCATCACCAGGGCTAACAGAGACCCCAGACTCTCCCAAGAAAACCGGGCCCACTGTTATGATCACCGAATCAACCAAGAATAAATCATTTCCTCTTTCAGATTCGTTGATTGTACAATTCAGTAACTCATTGATAACGTTTGAGCCACCTTCCACCATAATGGAATTCAAACCTATATGCTTTAAACTCTTAAGGATAGCGCACCACTCCAATCTCACTTTATCGTTGTTATTCTTCGTAACCTCCGATGGCGGTAGGGCAATCAACGTTATGCCGTAGAGCTCACACCATGGTTCATGTTGCTTCTGGTTAAACGCACTCTCAGATATGACGATCACCGGAGGCAAGCCGTGACCTGCGTTTGCTGTACGGTACAACTTAGAGCTTGAATATTTTTCGTAAAACTTGAAACTAGGATCAATTATAATCGGTCTAATTTGATGTTTTGGGAAGCGATAGATGCTTTCAAATGAAGAAGGTTTCGAACTTGAATCGCCTTGCTGAACCGTTGAGATCGCATCTGTAATAATCTTATCGCTGTCGTCTTCGTTGGCAAACAAGCTCTCTTCAAAACGGCAGTCGAGCGAGGGATCATCTGCCAGAACAGTATTGATACCAACTAGAATGCCATCATGCTTTGATCTCAAATAATGAGTCATTGTCTTGGTTTCCAAATGTGATATAACTGTCCGGACACCAGGTTTCTTCGATATCTTGGAATCAAGTGACTGAGCATACGTCAACGTGACAAAAGGGTATACCAACTTAGTATACTGGTTCTCATTTTGAAACGATATATTTGGAGGGGATGTTGTAAATGTGGTTGTGGTTGTAGTGGTTGACGGAGAAGTAGGGGCAGTTATCGAGTAGGAGGTGGTGTACAAGTCATGTGGGGGTAAGTACGGTTGTAAAACTGGGATCAAGGACTTCGACAAAGGCAAGAGCGAGGCCATCTCTGTGTGTGAAGGACTTGGAAACTTGAAGGTTCAGAGACAGCAACACTAGCTGTTTAACCAATTGAAAAAAAACAGAAAAAAGCAAAAAAATCAGCCCAGGAGCTGTTGTGTCGGATTTGTAGCCTACATGATGAACATGAATTCAATTTGCACAGCAGGAGGTGGTAAAAACAGCAATAATTCACTGATGATATTTCACGTCGATCGACGCAGCAAAGGTGGGACAGTGGGAGAGACCTGGAGTCGACGTCAATCCAATTTCCAGGCTGTGCAACTAGAGGATTAGAGTTGAAAAGTTTTATCTTGATGAATGTCTTGTTCTCCAATTTGTCTCCCCCTTGTTTTACCTGTTCCTTCTTTTGCTTTTGCCCATTTTCCTTGTTGTATAGCCCACTATCGTCATGTTTATAAGGAATATCAGTAGGACGCTGCTTTTAAGGAGATCCCTTCATTATTCACAGCCTCTTCTCAATTCTACGAGAAGTACAAAGGCCAAATCCCCAAAGAGGCTAGATCCAGCGTTGATCTCGCAGATAACCTCCGGGCTACCCATGCAATCACTCCCCTATTACAAGCAGCTTCTTGCGTTCGATTCGTACCTCCAGCAGAATGAAAATCAAAACGTTTCCTATGACGTCATGAAACATAAGCTAAACATGTCAACAGAGCCGTTTTGGAACGCCATCTACCAGATCTTCCCAATCTATAAGGAGCTGGCACCGATCGCAGCATTGAATGAAGATAGAATAGACAACTTGATAGCATTACTTAGAAATGGGTTGAGAGTGCAAAGAATTGAATTGTCGAAATTGAAGAAAAATATTGACCATGATGAAAAGGGGGTTGCCAAAGGTTTACTTGAAGTTCAAACGTTCATCAGGGAGTCATTGATGAGTATAGCCGAGGATTTGATGGAAGATACAGACCATAGTTTGAAGCATCAAGTGAAATGTTCCCCTGCAGGATTGACGAATCTTTTTAAAGCGTATATGGACTTGGGTTTGATCAACCAAACTGCCGAGCTTTGGGAAAGAGGCAAAATCAACCCAAGGTTGCACGACTTGTTTGTTCACGAAAGAGTAATGGGTACCATTTTCCAAATGTTGGTTGAAAGTGGGGACTTCAACTACGAAGAAGTTTGCCAGATTTATGAAGATATTAAGGAAAAGAAACAGATGGATGGTACAAGAATACACGGAGATCTACAAATAGGGATGATCCAAGTTTGCTTGATCAAAAGTGAACATGTTGAAGCCTTGGAGATTTTTAAGGATTTAACATCGGAAATAGTCAACAATGAAAATCCCAACGTGAATTCATTAAACTACTTGACTCAAGCCCATCTATCGTTCATTGGATACTGTACGGACTTGGATACAGCAAGATTCTTCTTCGAAAGTTCCTTGAAGGGCGAAATGCCATATCCAACACCATTACAGTTGAACTACATTAAGAAATATTTGGTGAATACCTGGAATATTACTCAAAATTTTGATCAAATCGTTGAAATTTGGGAACAAACGTGGAATTACTACGAAAAGAAGCAAATATCATCCTCTTTCATCTCATCATCTTTCAACGACATCTTTTTTGAAATCTTCTTTGAAAAGTTCCCATTGTTGGATGTGGAGGCAGCACAGTCTCTTAAACTGATAATGGAAAAATACAACGATATCAGAGCTATCGATGAACCTTTCTTTAACTGCCTTTTAATTAAGTCTGCTAAATGGCAGAACGTTGAAGTCTTTAGATCGATCTTGAAATCTGCCGACCTATACAACTTCACAAAGACTAATGTGTTTTACAGATGCTGTTTGAAAGCAAGTGGGTCAGTCGAATTACCTATATCCGATACTCTAACCTTGGTGCACAACTTGTTCAATTCCAATGCAAGATTGGGATCAAGTTACATCTCCAATGCCGATTGGTACAGCGTGAGAGATGCCACAATTCGCTCGAAGTTCTTGACAAACGACAAGATCGACCTATATTTTAAGTTATTCAAAAGGTGCTACCCATACTTTGCCAGTGTTCAGAATTACAACGATTACAAGAAGGCGGACATTGGCCTAAACAGAGCCTACTGGAGGGTCTTGAAAGAGTTGGATAGAATTGATGTCCGTGAATTGGAGTTACCTCAACTCAAATTTTTTGTTCAAAACAAGGAAATCTTGCAACAAATAGATAACTGAAGGAGAAGCTTTATGATTAACATTAAACTTACACTCATCGACGCGTCGATTGTGTGGCTTACTCCAACTCTCCGAATAAGAATTGATTTTGTGCGCCTCTATTTTTGTTTTCAATTCAATTTTTGTTTACGTCAATCATTTTGAAACCAGTTTGATCTTGTACATACTAATTTGCTGCTTTTTTATCTGTCTATATATACATCGAATGGGAGTGTGTGCATCGAAGGAACCAGCTGAATCTCAGTTCAAACCTGTCCAACAGAGATTGGGTACAACCACCGGCAAACAGCAGAGGACAGCCACTACTAATCCCAACAATTCCAAAAACACAACAACTGCCAAGCAGACGAACTCAAAATCACAAAACGCTGGTCACAAACTAGGAACAAAAGATGGAGGTCACGAACTGACGGAAGAGGACAGTACCAGGGCAGCCATGTCCGCCAAAGAGTTGGCCGCCAAAGCTGCCGAAGAACGGTATTTGAAAGAGAAGTCGAAGAACGAAAAGGGAGAGTTGGGTAAGAAGTTGGCCAACCAGAACAAAAAGAGTGCTCATGCCCTTGCGATGGACAACTTGGAAGAACGGAAGAGGCAGCAGCAAGAACTGGTGTACGACTGATAGAGAGAGACGACAAACTCCTCCGCTTCCCGCCCCCGCCATATCTATATATATATATATATGTGTATGCTCTGTATAACAAACACCCCCCCCCCCCTAATACACAACCAAAATACAAACTTGTAGACCCACTAAATAAACAAAACCGACATGAAAACCCACAACCCCACAAAATGTCCCAGCAAACACCTCTTCGAAGCAGGAGAAACCGCTCAAAGTCACCTGAAAATCCGCCACGAGAAAAAAATTTCTGGAGAAGCCCAATAGAAGCCCATGTTTACCTTTAGACATCTTTAATTCGTCACCTCCACTTTCACTTCCTTCCTTCATTAAGGCCCACAGTAACACTACTTTTCATCCCCCCACGCAAAACGAAAGATGGCCGATGAACATGGTGCCAGAAGTTCGAGATATAGACGGCCCTCCTCTGAGGCCGTGAAGAAGCTCGCCATAAGAAACCATCTTGATCCGGTGCCAGCTGCAAGCAACAACAGTGCAAGATCCGTCTCCACAACTGCTATCGTGGACCCTTATTCCACGATAACGGATAAACAGATACCAGTTGAAAATGCACGATCGGTGAACGAAACCATCAAGGATGTTCCGCAAGATCCAGCCATTACCAAACAAGCCAAAGATCGACATACTATTGTCTCATCCACTTCTATTGCAAATATCAAGAATAGTAACTTGAAAAGTGAACTGATAATAGACAGAAAGGACACCTCCAAGACGGCAGATTTGTTATTCACTGCCCACTCTACAACAACGTCGAATCAACCACCTGACGATAACGCTTCCATGTATCAAACATCGATATACTCGGCAAACGTTGATCCTTTAACTGTGAAGAAGGGTAACCATGTGCATACAATCAACAACATCAACAACAATAATACCAAGGAAAAAGATGATGAGGAGTTCATCTACACTGACAATGTCTCGATCCATACATCTAACAACAACAATGACCACTTGGGATCCTTGATAAATGGTAACGGCAACTCCATTTCACTGCAAGGAACGGCCAATTCGGAACATCCAAAACTGTTACGCAAGATGTCTTCGAATAGAAATCACGAAAATGAGTTAGATTATCTTGATGCACAATCGATAGTAACTACAAATACTAGAGATATCAACAGCTCTCAAAACCAGCATGTTGCCAAGACTCCGATGTTAAGACAACAGGGGATTCAACAACAGCACCAATATTCGGCTCCTTCAACTCAAATCTATAACTCTTCTTTATTTGGTACATCGGCTTCAACGGTAAATATATCCGAAAATAAAAGGAATATCATTTCTCAAGTTCGTCAAGTGTCTCAGAAGCTGTTTAATAATACCAATAGTGCAAGCAGTAATAACCAGAATAATGCCAATAACCAGAGAATACAATCCTTCAACACTTTGGACTATCAGCCTTCCACAGATTCACTCCAAATGCACATGCAATATAACAATAGTCAATACCATAACGTTCGTATACCTAATGTGCGCAACTTTTCTCTTGACCCAATAGATGACTATACTTTTGATGAAGATGATGAATTAGATGAAGCAGAATCATTCCTTTGTAGACCGTTCAAGGTGCAGCAGCAGCCGGGCCACCAACAGCAACAACTACAACAACAACAACAGCAGCAGCAGCAAGCATCTAGTACTGGAACTATTTTACTCCCACAACAACGGCAGAGACCAAACTCTCCAATGTCATCATCACAAGATGACTACTTCAAGACATATGGCTCTGTATCGTTTAAAAGGGATTTTCCTGAAGATTATGGATCACAGTACTATTACAACTCACCTCATGACTACAAATCGATGTACTACAGACAGAACCTGATTCTTAAAATTTTATCGAGTTTGTTGTACTTTTTGGTTGCTATATCAATAGTTTTAATATCCATGAGAATAATTATATTGAAAAACTTCAACAACCATCTATCACACTTTAGCATAATGACCATCGATAAAACCATAGTTAGCGATGAACTATTGATCTTTGAACTAGAAGCAGAAGCAACAAACGTCAACTTTCAAGATATATCGATATGGAACATGGACTTGGACGTATTTTTACTCACAGACACCTCACTATTAGAATCTCCATCGTCTTTGAAATCGGAAATTACTACCATACTTTTAGGAAACTCCACCCGTTTCATAACACCGCTGACATTCAAAGGAGTATTGGAAAGGTCAACGAGTACGCGGTTGTATCCTTCATTCCAAGACATATGGTATGATTTGAACCACAAGGATGAGATCACAGCCACCAAATCAAGAGGTCAGATCAAGATAACCCAACCAGGTAAACGATTCAAGTATAACGGAGAGTATTTAAACGGCGATCAATGGAATAACATACTCAACAATCAATTCAAACTAGTCATTAGAGGTTCCTTGAGTTATCAATTGCCGATGATTAGCAACCAGGAGGTTATTAGCGTTGCTACAGATGTAGACGTGATTCCCAACTCGCCCGATAACAAAAGCTATTAAAATAAATAAATAAATACATATAAATAGAATATATATATGTGCATGTCCAAATTTACGAAATCCCTTTTTACTTTTCATTTTTTAAAAGCATTCCTCAATATCAGGAACCAACCCAGATAAATCACCTCGGCTTTTTCCTTCAACCCACCAATTTTTCTCTCCCTGGCTTCTCAACAGATCCGCCTTCCTAACCAGGGACCGATCCACACCAGGACACAACCCTGTTCTCGAGATTGTACAGAGATCGCATCTAGGCTTCACAGGAGTACAAACGACCTGCCCAAATCCAACCAGCACTGGGTTCAACTCCTGCCATAGATACTTCTCGTCGTCTTTAGAGAACATGCTTTCCAAGCACTTTCTAGTGTATTCTGGGCCTCCAGAACCTTTTTTATCGTTTACCCATCTGAACATCCTGCAAATCCTGTCAACGTGAACATCAACGCCAATCCCAGTAGTCACGTTCCAAGCGATCTGGAGTAACAAATACCCCATCTTGGGACCAACACCAGGGAATTCCATGATCTGATTAATCTCCTTTGGAACATCCGAATCGTACTTTTCTTTCATCATGACTGCTGTCTGTTTGATGTATTTCGTCTTTCGATTATGAAACCCTACAGATTTAATGACATTGTCCAAATCGGCCTCAGAAATCTCTAAAATGGCATCAAGGCAGAGACCTTCTTCGAAATGCAAAGTTTCTCTGCAATAAGTGTTGAGTTTCGCTAACGTTGCATGGTTAACTTCATCTTTCGTCTGTGATGACATCATCAACGAGATCAACGTTTGGAATCTGTAATTTGCACCCTCTGTGAGTCCTGTTATTGCCGTGATCGAAGTTGAACACCCCATCGTGTCCACAGGTGCCGTGATTTTGGATCTCATCTTCTGAATCATTGGATACACTTGCCAGAACGATTCAGGTGGAGAGTTTGGTAAAGATATTATCGGTGGTGTCTTTTTCGTTCGTGGTTTCTTGCGTTTGGTAGTCTCGGTATTCAAAGTCTTCATATCTTCTTCTTCTCTTTCAATCTTTACCTGTATGGGCTCCAATTTGACTCTCTTGTACGGAAAGTTTCCATTATCTTTGAGACGATCATCAACATCTACCCCCTCTTCTTGTTTGATCAAAACAGCTATCTCTTGCTCGATACTTGAAATTGCGTCAGCCTGTTCTTTGATTACTTGATCAACATCTTGTTGAAATGAATCGAACCCTGAATCGCCATCTTCAGTTTTCAGTGCGCTAGACCTCGTTATTCTTCGCTGTGGAATAAAATATTTACTGGTTGTCACACTCCTCTTCATTCTGGTTAGTCCCATCATTAAAGATGTAAATAATCTGGAAAAGTTGCCACTGAAAATTGATCCACGTAAAAGAAATGGCACCAAAATATATTGAATTCCTGAATTTTACTTGATCCGCAAATTTCAAGGCTGTGCTGGTCTGTCCAATAAGAAATCGCCAATTCATAATTTACTGCTATCGATGATAAAATAGATATATACGATAATAAATAATTAGATAGAAATAATACCTCTATAAAAAATGTAACCCTTCGTTACTTTTTAAATTCGAAAGTGGCCAGAATTGGAATATGATCGCTCGGGAAATCCTGGTTTGGGAACCCCATATACTGATCCAGGTACCGCTTATCCAAATCTCCCAAGGCACTAATCAACTGTAGATTTTTGTTTCGTTTGTTGTACCAGATATAATCGATTATTTTTTTGAAATCCTTAGTATACGTTGTCTTGTCAAAGATGTGCGATTCAAACGGAGCTCTATAAGGCGAATTGAACTCGTGTAAGCTGTTAATCAACATATTCGGGAAGGATTTGCCATAGTCCTGGCTGAAATCTTGTTCATTTTCTAAATTAACGTAACCTTGTGTTAAGAATTTATAAACCAGCGAATCAGGAGTAGAGTTGAAATCTCCAACCATGAACACATTAACGTGATTTCCTTTCAAAAATGCATCCAACTCTTCTTTCCCATCTATTCGGTAATGCCTCTTGATTGCATTTTTAATGGAATTTGTTAATACATAAGTTTGTAGTAATTTAACATCAGGGTGTTTCGGTGACCAGTAAAGATGCGTGTTTGCCAGAAATACCAGTTCTCCAGTTGCAATATGCTGCAAAGTCATGATAATTGCCACAGTGTTCCTGTTGCAAGCCCTGTTCTGTAAATCTTCAGTCTGTTCAAACAGAGTCGCATTCTTGAATACATCTGCGTAGTCGACTTTTTCGTAGTTGAGGATCTTAAACTTGCTCTTGTTGACAAACACAGATACTCCGTCCATCATCGTTGGATTTTTTGTCCAGTACGAAGGAATTCTCTTCATCTTGATCTCAGAAGTGAAGTTATGTGCCAGCAAGTAGTCCTTCCAGAAATCGTTGTAAACCTTGTATTCCATCTCTTGGAAACACATAATGTCGCTTATCGTAGACAGATCCTTCATGTTTTTGTTGATCAACTCAAAACGGTTGTGCCAATCGATCGACTTCGAGGGCAAGTAGTCGTACACTTGAGTCCACATGTAGTGTCTCGATAACAAGTTGTATGACGATATCGTAAAGGACCTCGACTCATCCTCGGGCTTGTTGAAGCAGATCCATTCTCTGTGGTTGGTGATGGAGTTCACCTCCGTGGAACGGTTCCTCATCAGCCTTCCTCTTGGTGACACCCACCTGAGCACCGCACCTACCCGTGTCTGTTTCGTTATTAGCATAGTTATCAAATCGCGCCCCTCAATACACCACAGCAATTGGGTGCTCAACAACTCTCTTAAAAGCAGCATCTTCTTCACGGCTGCAATCCCAAAACACTCACCGCAAGTTGCAACCCCGCCTTGTGTCCCGCATCGACCCGCAGCTCCTGAACTTGCACCCGATGCGGTCGATCGTCGCTAAAAAAATCTATCCGGCTCTCTACGGCAACAGCTTCCTGATTGGCTGGCTATTTTATACTATACTATCGGTGTCATGTCATTAGCTGTAAATAAATACCCATCAGACCTGCGAAGAGATACAAGGGAAATGTAAAAAGCTCGAAAATCAAACAGAAACAATAAAAGAAACAAAACAAAATCAAAATCATAAGAGACTTAAGTGAAAAATGAAAAAAAAGTAAGTCAAATAAACCAAAATCGAAATCAAATAATAAACAATCTCAGTCTAGCATACAGTTAATAGACTAAACAAACAAAAAAGAAAGGGAAGTAAAACTAAAACTAAAAATCAAACAACAACAACAACAATAAACTAAAAATAAAACAACAACAACATTAAAATCAAAACGGTACAAAAGTATGTATATTATAAAAGCAAAAGCTACAAATTATTAAACCAATCACGTTTTTCTAGAGAAACCAACATCTCTGAAGTCAACTTTAATCTTCTTTGAAGGTCCACTGTTATTCTTTTTGAATTCAAATCTTGAAATCAAAGGTATGTGATCAGATGGACAATCGGCACTAGGAAATCCGATGACTTTCTTGTTGTACTCCGGATCCATCTCACCTAATAAGCCTTTAACAGCTAACGACGGTGTTGAATACCAAATGTAGTCAATCACTTCCGTAAAGGTTGGCGTAAAATTCGTAAATGGTAACTCATTGATAGATTCGTAAGACGATTTCAAATGGAACGGATGATGGAAACCTTCGGAAGTATATTTACCATAATCTCTACCATTGAAATCAAAGTGCTCCTTACAAACACCTTGAGAGAAGAATTGATAAACTGCAGATTCCCTTTGTGAATTGAAATCACCACAAATTATCAATGGTAACTTCAAAATATCCTCCTTCGTTGACGAGTACCTCTTCATCATATCTTGTAACTCGTCCAAAAGAACTGCAACCTGCATAGTCTTGACGTCATTAAATTCGGGATCCCAATGTAAGTGGGTGTTTGCCAACACAATCTTGTTACCGGATGGAATATGTTGCAAAATTAAAACGGATGCAATGTTATCTTTGTTCATAAATCTATTAAAGATATCTTCTGTCTTTTTAAACTTATCTTGGCTCATAACGACTCTTCCATATTCCAAAATTCTCTTGTCTAACAACTCAAATAATCCAGTCTTGTAAAAAGTAGCGCAACCATCAACTTTTTTAGCATTCTTTTCGTTCATAGTTTTAGCTCTACTCTTACAATGGAAAATTCCCTTGTAACCGTTGCTTTCCATTAATGGAACCCAATATTCTTCAAATGTTCTGGTTTCAACCTCTTGCAAACAAATGATGTTTGTCTTGAAGGATAAAATTTCATCTGTTAACATTTGTCTTCTGTAATCCCAATTCAAAGCCCAGGAAGGAGTATATTTGTACATCTTTGAAGTTGCATAATGTTGACATAAGGTATTGTAACTCATCAACGTAAATGAGTTGGAATCATTCGAAGATAAGTCCGATTCAATGGCTGGTATAATTTCACTTGCATCCATTATAGGTTCACCATCATCATCGACTTTGATCCACTTTCTAGGTTTTGGTGGTTCCAATCTAGGGGCATCATCTCTCAAATGGAAAATCAAACCTCTGGTACCCTTTTTAGACAGTATGTTGATCACTTCGGGGTTCATATTAATGTTACCTTCCAATCCCAAAAATTCCAATTCGTACATATTACCAAATTCATATGGAATGTCGTTAATGTCGTTATCGAAAGCATATAGATAATTCATGTTATAAAGCATTCCTAGTTCACTAGGTAACTCGGTCAGCAAGTTGGATGAAATATCTAACACTCTCAAAGTCTTCAACTGTAATATGGATTTAGGCATCACCCTCAATCTGTTGCCGTTTAAATAGAGTCTTCTTAAAAACTGATAATTGAACACTTTTGGAGATAAGGACATTATCATTTGTCCACTTAGATCTAATGCTGTCCATAGCTGTGTATTATTTTCTTTTATTCTAATACGCTGGTCTTCTTCTTCTTCGTCAAAAGTGGTATCGTTGGTCAATTTCTTATGTTGTAACAATCCTTCGTTCTGTTGTAGCTGTTGCTCTAAACTTGTCTGAATTTCAGGAACGTTTGCTAGCAAACTCTTTGTTATATCAACTAGTGTACTACCCTGTTTAGTATCAGGTTTAATCATTGACTTCCTAGAAGATGATGCTGCTTGTCTTGCATAGAAATGGGGTATATTAGAACTTCTAGAAATTTGAGCGAGATGCACCTGATGTTGCCAATGTGGAGATGAAGAAATCGAGGTATCAACGTTTATAGAGTTGTACTGTTGGGATGGTGGAATTTGGGAGTGTTGGATCTGCTGCTGCTGCTGTTGCTGCTGTGACTGTGCCTGCTGTTGTAGCTGTGCCAGTTGCTGTTGCTGTTGCTGTTGTTGGGCAGCAGCCACCAATAATTGTTGCTGTTGTTGTTGTGGAGTGCCAGGCTGCTGTAACTGCTGTAATTGTTGATGTAGCGTCTGTAGTTGACTCTGCTGTGACTGTTGCTGTTGTGGCTGCTGCTGTGCCTGTGCCTGTATCTGCTGCTGCTGCTGCTGCTGTTGTTGTCCGATCGGTCTATAGGCACCTCCTTGGTACAACGTTTGGGCCAACACCGTAGACGGGTTCAACCCTTCGGACTGTTGTTGGTTATGCTGTTGTTGTAAAAACCCATCCTGTAAACCACTGAACTGCGAGTGCTGTTGGCTGCTAGGCTGCTGTTGCAACGACTGTTGATACAGGTACTGAGGAGGGTACTGCTGTCCCTGAGGCTGCTGCTGGCCTGTCTTCTGTGAGAACTGGGATGCAACGTTCATATACCGTATCTGTGCTTATTTGCCTCTGTCTTTCTCTTCTCTCTGTGTCTGCCCTTGTTAAGACACCCTTTCTAGACAGCGATCCTGTTCCAGAAGATAGACAAACAAACAAAGACAAAACCGCAGATTTGCTCGACGTCTTTTCACCCGCAAATCGACGCAGCCAGGGCTCCTATTTTTCCTCTGATTATCTGCGTCGATCGACGTATCGGAAGCTGGGCTCTGAGAAAAAAAAAGTTAAAAATTTTTTATCTAAATTAATTTATCTCTTTTTTATCAGTTTGAAACTATCGTCAATCTTTTATCTCTTTTGATCAATAATTATCGCCACCGCCACGTGTCGATGCTCCATATTGTGCTTTTAGTGCTGCTTGTTATCATGTTATCGTCAAATTGGGAGAAGCTTGTCAAGAAGCAACAGCAGCAAACTAAGAAACCCTACAAATCAACCCTAAACCCCAAGACACCTAGAAACAGAAAGACTGAAAAGAAAATACTTACAACAACAAGGCATCATGTCAACACACATAATAGTATTGCAGCTACGACTGTAAATGATACTGGACTGCTTTTAGATGAACAAGACGAACAACAGCAGCAGCAACAACACCACCAAAGAACACCCGTCCAAGATCGCTTATCTACAAGAGAGCAGGAGGTTGGACTATACCTGGCGATTGACTGTGAGTTTGTAGGAGTGGGTCCAGATGGTTCCATCTCAGAGCTTGCTCGTGTCTCGATTGTGAACTTTTATGGAATCACTGTCTACGACACGTTTGTGAGACCAACAGAGAGAGTCACAGATTGGAGAACGTGGGTCTCTGGGGTGTCTCCAAAAGACATGAAAAACGCAGTGACTTTCAAAGACGCACAGTGGAAAGTGTCCAAGTTGATACAGGGGCGTATCTTGATAGGTCATGCAATCGAGAATGATCTCAACGCCTTGATGCTCTCTCATCCTAGATCCATGATTAGAGACACTGCAAAGCATCCACCATTTAGAAAGAAGTATGCCATGGGGAAGACCCCAGCTTTGAAGAAGCTAGCGAAGGAAATATTGAACCATGATATCCAGACCGCAGAGCATAGTTCGGTTGAAGATGCTAAGGCAACAATGTTGATTTACAAGAGCGATAAGAAGGAATTCGAAAGGTTGGCCAATTGGAAGTTGAGGCCCACTAAAGGCAAAGACAGACTCGCTAACCGGAATTCTAACGACAACTAGACTACGAATGATTTTTTTATTATTAATTTTACTTTTTTATTGTGTATATTAGTCCCTTTTAAATAGAATGCAGCTTTGATAAAAGCATCTTTATAAAAATTCAATAGTTGCAAAAACATAACCGTATAATTCATTTATTTAATAATAGTAATAAAGCAATATCTCTAAATATAGAATATTACCAATGACATAATTTACACATATCATCCAAGGGTGTAAAATAACAACAAAAAAAAACATTTATAAATCACAAACAACAATTTACCCTGTTTCAGTTTCCTGTGTTTCGTTTTTTTTTCTTCTTCTTTTTCGTTTTTGGGGCATCTAGATATCGTCGGCATAACTGGATATCATTCTCTCTAACAACGACTTCAACATAAGACCTTTCTTTCTATGAATGTCCAAGAAAGACTTCTCTTGATCCTCTGCGTCAAATGGGTTTGGATAAGTAAAGTCCCAAGTTTTCATACCCTCAAGACCAACTTCTGATATCTTCTGTAGCATTTCATTATGATACCTCTCCTTGTTCTTGTATTGCGGAGACAAAATCATATCAGACAGGATTCCCATCACCGACTCCATCATACGAATCGACCCGGACGAATTGACCAACCTGCGTAATGACTTAGCACATAGCTCAAATGCAGACCAAGCTAACTTAGGTGACAGCTCAAACAAGTCTTTATAAAAGCTTAAGTATCTACCAATTTGCATTTCATCACCCGCTTGACTATTGAAAAGCATGGATGCTCCGTAAACAGATGCATACACATCAAGAGACTCGGTCAGGTAAAAGTCAATCAAGATCTTTGGTACTTTGCCTCCCTTCATGTTGTATATTTCTATATCCCTTATACCACATGTATCTAAAGTGTTGGCCAAATCAGTATCAGATTGGCTCATAACAACCAAATAGAAAATGTAACAACTCACTGATAAATCAAACTTCTTGCCATGTTCTTTAGTCATCCGTGTAGCTTCCTTATATCTGATAGAAAGGAATGTCTTCAAACATTCGTATGAGTTGGTCGAAGTAAACGGAATCGTTATACCTTTAGCAGCGACATTCATTACAAGAGTATCAAAATGTTCCTTAGTAACAGTAATACCATATGAAGATTCGAAATCACGTAAAACGTTACCAAACATACTTCTCTGATCAAACAAGTAGTCAACAGTCGTCACTTCACTACGCTCCAAAGACTTGTCTATCTTTATTATGGTCGTCTTCAAAAACTTCAGAGCGTAGTTGTAGGTGACAGCATTATCAACCAACGACAATGCAAAACTGAACCAGAAAAAGTGCCCAACAAACGGAGAATCGTTTGGTAAACCTTCAATAACCTTATTAAACGAATGTAACACACAAATAGCTAGAGATCTCACCTTCTTGTCTGTAAGGTGCGGCTTACTGTATTCACCGAAAATGTAAATTAGCATCTTCAAGAATTTAGATGAAATATTATGCTCGACACCTTCTTTAGTCAAACTACCCAGCACTAGAATAGCACGTCCTTGTAACTGGGCAGTCTTGGAAAATGCAACCTTCAGCACGTATGAATTCCATTTAATAATCAACAAGTCATAATCTGCAGGAGCAGAAAACTCTTTCAAAAACGATATCATCATTTCAGTAACTGTTGCAACGGAATGTGACTTGTTAGCCATCTCTGCGCCGACTGGAGAGTTGATATCCAACTTCTTATTCGAATCGTCGTCTCTAGTTAAACCAAACAACATTCTGAATCTAGCACCGTTCAAGAGAGCAATCTTACTATTAATCAATTCACGTTGTCTTTGGGTTAAGCCATCCTTGGCTAGGAAGGAATGGAAGGCTCTAACGATAAGCTTCAAAATACAGTTTCTGAATTCCAAAGGACCATAGTCCATATAGATTGTCACAATGTAGAAAATGTCACTCAAAAACATTTCAACGAACATGAGCGAATCAAATACCAAATACGATAGGAGTCTTGCTAAAACGGTATTTTCAATCCATCTAGTATGCGCTTCAATTTCAGTTTCGGTGGTTGATAACAGGTATGATCGTTCACGCAATCTTCTAATTAATAATCCACATATTTCAACGGTAGGTGTAAGTGGCCAGTATTTGGTTATCTCTTCCCAGTCGTGACCTTCAGCCTCGTGGTCAATAGCAGCAGCAGTAATCTCATCAATTATAGTATCAACTAATTCGTCTTCCAATGATAAATGACTCCAGATATAAATTGAAAACGAAACAGTTGTTGTTCTTGAGTTTCTGTTTGACCAAACAAACTTCTTAATCAACTCTCTGGTTCTTTGAGGTCCCCTGATTGGATCAGTCATAAACACATGTTGGTAGATATTTTTGATCCATGGAGAAGTATAGACAATGATCGCCGATTTATCCTCAGGAGCTGCGAAATCAAGAGCATTGAAGAAGCCATACAAGAAATCGTATGTCAAATTAGGATGAGCTTCTGCCAGGGCAGCTGAAATTGAAAATATGTACTGAACATCACCGAAAGGAAATGTCATTCCCCCCACCGATTCAATCTTTCTGCCAATTGAGAGCTGGAAAGACTTTGTTAAAGAATATAGCAAGATAAAGGAGGCATTTCTGATCTCATCGTCGGGTGATAGTAATCCAGACAAGTTGATGTTAATCAACTGGCCAACACAAGTCTCCAAACTTTCTTCTTCTTCTTCAATGTACATCTCGTTATTGAACCTTGATCTTGAAAAGTACAATGTTCTCATGATTTCAACTTTCTTGACGGAAGTTAAAATTATTCTGAAATCTGATCTGGCATCTACCATTGAAATTTCATTGGCAACTCCGGTAATGGTAGAAGGCGCTAAATCTTCGATATCAACAATACGGTAACAATCAACCAAATTGATTGTCTTCCATTTATTGCCAACTTTAATTCTTTGTGGTTGACCAGAATAAATTTGTAAAAATTCATTGCCAATCTTGAGTTTAACAGGAACAAACCTTTTAACGTCTTCTTGATAAATACTAACATCGTGAAAGGACACTCTTGCATCCTTTGTTACCGAGTTTGAATAATTAATTAAGCCTTGTTTAGAGATTGTCTTCGTATCATCACTGAATGAGAAGAAGAAGTACTCGGTTTCAAGCCTACCACCTTCTTCATCTGAGAAATAACTGTAATGTTTTAAGGATTGATAGAATCTTTGGGAAACGTTATAGTAATAGTAACGCTTACAATTTCTCTTTTGCCTGTCGCCGACTAAATTGTTGAACAACAAAGTGCAAGGGCCAATAATATGATCTTCAGCATAACCAGTACAGTCTATAAGCTTGCAGTATGGAGCGTCCCAATACTTACTTAAAACTTGGCATATTTTATAGCAGGCCAACTCGGGAGTTGCGTCTTCCGATACTAGCATGAAATCAACAATGATCAATGGCAATCCATCTTGAGTCATCGATTCACGAATGAAGGATTTCTCTTCCTCATTACCACGATCAGTCAAAGATATTTGAGACATAAAGTCATACAACTGGATACCCTTTTCAGATTTATCGTTCTTAATATTTTCAGGGATTTCATAACCTTTCATACGATGTGGAATACCAACCGACGACAAACTGCTGTCGATTTCTCTTATCAAAATAAATTTGGCCTCCAACGGAACATCATAAATCGCACTTGGGAGTGAATATGCGTGCCTGATCTTGAGCCAGTGTTCATAGAAGTAAGCATGGAAAAAATCGAAACCAGGTCTGTAATCTCTCACTTTATCATCAGCTAATCCAAAATCTTGTGTGCAAGTCTCTAGCCCTTCGTGTTTGACCACTTCAACCATAAAGTGATTTATCTTACCCTTCAACTTTGCTAGATCATCGGGTCTTTCTGCCAACAATGGCCATCTGAGAGAACTAGAAACGGACTCGTTCACCATACTTTGTAAGATTCTAGCAAGTTGAATTAAGGATCTTTTGAACGGTGGATGAGGATTATGGTAAATATTGGATCTTTCAGGAGCCACGATAGCAGGATTAAACAATCTCAAAAACAGGAATGCACCTAAAGCTGCAAATTTAGATTCGGGGAATGTGATCGCAGTGGTCTCGTAAACAGCATGTGAAATTAAACGTAACCCACCAGGCATAGCAGACACAGAGTCCGCAATAGCATCCACAGTCAAATTCAAGTACTTCATAAACAAATCCAAATTCTTCGTCTTGGTGGCCTGATCCATATTGCTGACCTTTTCAACCTCAAAGTATTCTTCTGATTCCATCAATTGAGTGAAGATAGGTCTGAATATAGAAATCAAATAATCTGAAGCCTCTAAGTGAGAGTACAAGGCAACCATTCTAGTTGCGACTGTATTTGAACGCAAGATCTCGACTGAATCTGTAGTATTCAGTATATCCGATTTCAATAATGACAACAAGATGGATAAAGTCTTTTCTTTATCGTCAGTCATAGTCAACAATGCATTAGCAAAAGCATCAACCTGAGAAGGCGGGCACGTTTGAACTACAGCCGCTAAAATAGCTTCATCGTTAGACAGTATGTTCAACACATTATTCATGGCAGAAGCTTTCTCTCTCTCAGTATTGCTAGACATTCGGATGCTTAGGTCTTGAACCATACTTGCAAAAACATTGATGAAAGAGACTCTAATCAAATTATCCTCATGATATCCTAATGGTAACGAATATTTCAAACCAACATCGACATTTGACTTCAAAAGATTGATTAAAGCTTGAATGATGTTGTTAATGATATTCGTTGATCTTCTTTGGTTTGCCATATTCGTTTCAGTCTTATTGTTGATGCTATTGAATCTCTCTAAGATTCTAACAAACAAATTGAAATAGTTGGAGAAGGCAACATCAGCCGCCAGGCCATCTTTAGTCACACCTCTACTAGCTGTAACAGTATCCAAAGGCAACCTAAAGAGAATGATTTTCAAAATGATGGAAGTTTCAACTTTGATATCAAAGTGCAAATCTTCAATTTCATTGCTCTTCAAGTCTGATAGTTTCGCTTTCTGATCGGACGAACTAATACCAATCTGGATCACTTTTCCTCGTGACTTATCGTTCAGGTCTGCATTGTTTTGACTTTGATAATTGAAGGATTCGTCTAGGTAGTTGGCCACGATTCTTGCATATTGGTTCTTTTTCAAGATATTACCATGCATTGATAGGTCATCCAAACGAGCCAAAAATGCACCTTGCGACTTGCAAAATTTCAATTTCAATCTCAAAAAAACAGGTTCATTGCAACTCATATTCAAACAATTCAAAACCTTGAAGTTCAACTCCCAAAATTCGTACATGTAGAAGTATAACGACTCGTAATCAGTTTGACTGACTGTTCTTAGAACGTTAACCATCAGCTCGCACATGTGATACTCCTTGTTCTTCAGGGCAGTCTCAAACCGGTGGAAATTTTTAGCTAATAAATCCAGATAGATACCACACATGTAAGGATGCATAGAAACGCACAAAACCTCTCTACAGCGATCACGCTTCTTCGCATTTGGACTGAACAAGTTTGTCATCTTATAATTCAGGAAAGTGTATAGCTTCTCCACCAAATCTGGTTTTCTAGGATCATCCTCAAAATCTGGAGATAGAAAAATACCACCTAATGAAGCAATATATTCACCATAATCCTCTGAATCATCCAGTTGAGTGTTTACTGGCTCGGCATCGTCATAGATGTGATAAATGTAGGATATCTTATCAAACATCAAAGTCCAAACTTCGATTAAAGTTTCACTTGGTGCAGTTAAAGTACAAAGATGATCTCTCAGCTTCTTTCTAATGGCCATAGTACCAGCTGGAGCCTTATCTGAAAGAATTGCCTTTGCCAAATCGGCATTGTGTTCTTCAAAACAGCCCCGTTTGTGATGCGTTCCCGTTATTAAACGATAGTATGACTGTAACAATGAGCGGGACATACGATGAACTTCAATTTTGTCGGAAAATAAACCCAAGAATATGGTCTTTTCTAAGTTCTTCACTAATCTGGTACAATCGTTGCCATCATGGTATGCACTGATTCTTGGTGAGTTCGGATCTAGAACCGAAAAATCGGTATGAAGTTCACGTTGTTCGAACAACTGAGCTAGTAGTGATAACATCTTTTCTCTTCTGAATTGCGAAACAGAGGCACTGATGGACAACTTTGAAATACAGTCGGTGATGATAGCCGATGCCAAATAAGCAGTGGCAACTTTCCAAGGATCTGAGTTCGATGCTGTAACAGGGTAATTCAAAAGTAAATCTTTTGTTGCAGACCACAAGACTGGGTCGTCATCAGCCAACGAATAAACCACAGGGGTGATGAACTTTGTGAAATGTGATTCAAAACTGGCAAGAGTGGAATTTGCATCAACCGGATAGTACGTCAAGAATGGGAACACTCTGTAGATGTAATAGAAATTTATCAACACAGCTTTGGTCATATCATGCAGATCCGATTTCCTTCTGACGTAATGAATAGGTTGTTCGGAGCTATGCGATTGAGTTGGGCTTGATAGAGTGCTCGAAGAGTGCGACGAGGTATGGCTTAGCGAATTGGTTGAATGAATGGAAGCAGGCGATGGCGTTGCATTTTTGGCTCTCGATGAAGGACTTCTCATTTCAACAGCTTGGGACAGATAGCTTGACGATGGAGAGATCGGAGCCGGTAGAGCATTTGATTGAGATGGAGTCGTCACCGTTGGCAAACCCACATTCACCGTAGTTGGTGAGCCATGACTGGAACTCGTCACCGGTGCAGATGACGGTGGATATCTGAAAGGGCTTTTCACTTTTGTAGAAATGGTTTTGTTTCTATAGAGGTTCTTCAAAGTTGGAGTTGAGACGCTTGATGACGAAGATGATAATCCAACTGAGGTGGCAGCCTTGATATCTAACGGCGCAATATGCGGTGGTAGACTCGAAGCTGTATTAGATGATGAAGATGTTGCTAGTGTTGCTGTTGTTGATGATGACGATGCAGCTGCTAATGAAATTGGATGTGTGTTTGCAGCTAATGACGATGCAGCTATATGTGGTAGTGTTAATGCCAACGACGAAGGCATTGTTGTTGCCGTGGTAGGAAGTACGGAACCACCACTAGGACCAGAACCTTGATGTGTTAATTCAGAAGCCGAGGCTGTTGATTGCACATTCATCGAATCAGATAGTTGTGTCAACGATGACTTGTTCGATTGCTGTCCATGGATGAGCAACTGTCTCTTTGAGTTGGATGCCCCTGATTCTGTCGTGGACTTCTGTTGTAAAACATCCATAAGGTCGATCATCGAACCAAATGACTCGCCACTTGAAACTGAATCGTTATCGTTATCTTTGTATGAATTAACGATCGTAGCCAATCTTCTGAAAACAACCAACATACAAGGAGAAGCTTCCTTTAAGTATGGGAAAATTTGGTCAGCCATTAAAGGAATTTCCATCATTTTTCTGATACCACCGGTGATTGCCAACAGATGGGAAACTGGAGCATCAGGGTTTTCAAAAACTGATATTGTTCTTGCAGTCATTTCCTTCGGATGTAACATTGAAGCTACAGCATAGAAATCTTTGCGTAGTTCATTGATCACTCCGGTGTCGACGTTGGAAGGATAGTAATCTGGGTTGTCCAGCAATAAATCTTTATAAACTTGATCGTACATATTATGACAAAACTGAACAATTGGATGATTTTCATCGTAGACGGAGATACAACAGCTTACTAGCATAATGTTTATCTGGCTTGATGCTGCTGCTGGATTCTTTTGTAACAATTGAAACAATTCATCCAAATATTTCTGCTTTATGTTTGTTTTTCCAATGGTTCGCCTTATTGCCAGCGTTGACAACTTTGTATGTTTTTCGGAGACGTATTTTTCAAATTGTTTAGGTAGCAAAGCCAGCAGCAGAGACAAAAATTTGTGGCCCGATTTGTTATACATTTTGAAATCAACCAGTCTATAAGCCATTTCAAACAGTGAATCTACTCTTGAAGTGACGTTGCTATCCTTCGAAGCCCTTAGGAAATCGTCTGCTCTGGAGATTGCCCATGAAAACAAAGATTGTGCAAAGTAATCAAATATCACATTTTGTTGGGACTGTCTCTTTGTAATCTGAATGACCTCTTTAACCAAACCCAAGTAATGGTATATCGTTCTTGAATCCAGATATGACAAGCCCAAGAAATCTGACCTTGGAATGAAAAGCAACTCGATATTAATTCTTCTAAACTTGAACTTCAAAAAGTCGAAAAAATCTGAAGAGTTCGATGCTGCCAAGTATTTACCAATGCTATCAGAATATTCGTTGATTCTACTGACCAAAGATTCTAATTTAAACTTTGTTAAATCATCTTCAATTTCTGGATGTTCATGCTTTGGAGCCAAGACCTGTTTGTTAGATATATCTTCCAATAACAACAATATGGAATCATTTGTTTTCAAATTTGAAATAATGTACAATAATCTTCGAACAATCTTTGTTGTTAAACGGCGTGGCTTACCGGTACGAAACTGACGGCCATTCGTAGCAGACTGAGGCACCAGTATACCAACATACTCAAAAGTGGATTGGCAATGAGATTCATTTTCTGGTTTCAGTTTATCCCAACCATCATTCAGCAAATATGCCAACAATTTCAAAATTATTGCTATCGATCTCAACGAAGCAATTCTTCTTTCTCTTAATGGCAAGTTATTATCGTGCTTATTTATGGAATCCAATATGTTGACTGTACATCTAGCGATGTCGTCGAGATACTGAGAATCGGCCAATTTTGCCAACTGTGTCTTTGTAGCGATAAAGTTTGGATCAATCTCCAGCTGTGACAGAGTGAAACCAGATTTTATGGGTAGTATCGTCTCTATTCTATTGTATAGTCCGGCAATCACCGAATCGGAGGGATTCAAAACGGGTATCTCTTCCACTATATAGGCGGAATTGGAGTTGGAGCTGGAACCGGAGCCTGGGTTATTAGCATTGGAAGATTGCTGGGTCCATGCAGACGCTGCTGACGATGACGAAGCCGTCGATGAAGATGATGATAGAGGAACGGCTGGATTTGGAGTGGTTGATGACATGATAACGAGGGGGTGGAGACAAAAAAAAAGAGCAAGCTCTCGCTGAGTTACAATTAGGCAATTGAAACAAAAGAAATGTCAATAGAACGAATTCAAACAGGCAAAGAGTAAACAGAAAGACACTTTGTTTACCTGCAAATTAGTCTCCTTGATTATCTTTTGTAGTATATTGTATCAGATTCTTTCCGAGATCCAATGAATGGTTATCCGGTGACGAAACAAGCGATGTTGTTGACAGCAAGTAGTTCGGCGCTAAGCAATTGGTGTTGTGAACTGGCAACGGAGATTCGGGCAATTGAAGAGTGTGAGGTAAGTGTCCCGGGGCGTATAGCAACAACTGATGCAGTGGTAGTATCAAACAACGGAGATCACTAGGTTTTGAAGAAGGCAATTATGTAGACGAGCTGGAATCTGAGAGAGATAGATAGATAAACAATATTGGTACGTGGGTGACAGCCGGTCGGGCAAGAGACTCTGCGCAAGTGCAACTTCTAGTTCTGAGCCAACCAGTGTCCCGCTTCCCGCTGCTGACATCATTCATTATGGCATCCAACGGTTTTCTCTTTTCTTCTTTTTCTTGGAAACCGTCCGGCTGATTACGTTATTGATTATGTGGTATAACCTTCACTGCCCTGTTTTCATTTGGTGGGTGGTTGTGCACTACATATATGCTAATTAAGTATGTGATGCATGCATATATATATACATAAATGGTGGTTAAAAGGGCAATAAATACTACAATCATTACAGTAAATCCAGGTATGGATAAATAGATAGATAGATAGATTATCAATAAAACATTAAATATGAATTTTCTTTTTCTTTCCTTTATTAAACAGCTAAAAAAAAATAAAAAAGATAAAATATTTTTTCTGTTAAAAAAAGCAAAAATAAGTAGTATACTAGATTAATTAAAGTTTAATTTTTCTTTTCTTTTCATTCCCCAAAAAACTATAACATTCCTAAACAAAATTACTTAGAAAGCTAACTTTTGGAAGAACCACTTATTCTTACCGGCTTGATGTCTCTCTTCGAAAGCCTTCTTGACAACCTTCTTAGCTTCTTCTCTTTGAGATGGTTCAGCTAAAGATTCGGAGCTGACAACACTCTTGAAAGATTCAACTTCAAAGGAGTATCTGGTTGGCATCAAGTGGTTGTAGTTGATCAACTTAACGAATGGCTTAATCTTAGTTCTCTTGGCAACCTTCTTAGCACCCATGGTCTTGGTAACCTTCAATGGTTGTCTTTCAACACCAGCAACAATGGCGTGTGGGAATGGGTGTGATTTGGTACCTTCGTCATGTGGCTTGACGATAACAACCTTCTTACCGGCGAATCTACCTCTGACAACAACAGCTATAGTAAAAGTGAAAAAAAAAACAAATTATGTTAGTAAAAGAATTCTTTGACAATTTTTATGGATATTCAAGCAAGAGTTATTTTTATGCCGAGAGGAAAAACATTACGGAGTGATTCTCAATATGAGAATTACATATTGTGATGAATGAATATTGGGTAAATCGTTCAACTTTGTCAACTATGTATTTGAATTTTTCTTTCAACCTTTGATCCACATACTATTTCCACAAGTTACTGGATTTGTTGAAAAACCAAGGGGAAAAAAGGATTTTTCATGTAAGAATTGCAATTCAATTAAAATTAAAAGAAAAGTTACAATTTGTTCAAACAAATCTTGGACCAGAGACTAAACAATGATTGGAGTTATTGGTCGATGTCTTATGTAAAATGAAACTGAGTTGTTCTGACTAAGTCATTGAAGTGTTGTTGTTGCTGTTGATGTTTATCTCAATAATTCAATACAGGTATCTATATCTGTTGTTCTCCTTTTATCATTCATCTCTGTAATCATCCTCTCTCTCTCTACATTTCCTCTGTAGAGATGAAACGAAGCAAAAAAAACTGCTAATGCCTAAATGTCTGTGGTAAGTTGTCTTGTCTGTACATACCAACTTTACCTGATTTCATGAACTTGGCCATCTTGAGTATATGTATAAATGTATGATGTTGTATGATCTATCTATCTACCTGATCCAAACGAAACAAAAAATTTCAATAATCGATATGTTATAAAGAGCACAAAAGACCATCCGTGACCCAACCCATCACAGGACAAAGCGTACACACCGGTGCAAAACTGCCCTGCTCGCACCAAATCGCTGGAAAATTCACCGTGCAGTTTGAGGCTCGCAATGAAAATTTTCCTTTGCTTTTTTCCAGCCTATTGGCACGCAACTCCACATTGGCAGATGATTCCCCCTTCCTCTCCTTGTTGGAAGCCCCGCGCAAATGGGACGATTGAAGAAAACGCAGTCACAGATTTCTGTTTCCCAATCTGGAAGAGGCTGGTCTGTGGTCCTGCGACTCTTGTATACATGTACATGCATGTGAATTACGTACGTTATCTAATATTTAATTAGTTTACAATTAAGTTCAAGTCGATAGACCCGTCGCTCTGCCAGTGTCAGTATATATAGAACAGTCATACTAGTACTAATCGGTGGTTTAGTAAACAAAGTTAAAGAAACTCATTAGAAAAGAAAATAATAATATATAGAAATTGCTAGTCCCTTGCCATGAAACATCAATCGTTTCAAAAGAAAGAAAAGCAACTCCCCTACTTCTCTCACCACCTTTTTACATACATACAAATCACAAAAGAAAAAGAGTAAAAAAAAAAAAAATGTAAAAGCAAACCCACTAGAAAGACTTTCTTTTTAAACTGAACACACAAACTATGGAAACGAAAATGTACAAACCAGACGAAAAAAAACGTATTTACCTACCGATCTATCTCTTCCTTCTTGTTGTTCTTGATAGCAATTTACTATTCATACTAGTAACATGATTCTTAGCCTTTGATCCATTACTATGTTCCTCATCGTCGTCTCCGTAATGAGGATACTTACTATGCCCCTCGCTAGATCCACCCCCTAAACCGGTGTTTGAAGCGTAGCTTGTATTAGTCATTGCCTTGCTGATAGCTGCAGAGATCATCGGGTTGCTGTTCGATATCAGCCTCTTGGTGTAAGAGTCTGATTGCTGGTACTTGTTGTTCCCGTTCGAACCTCCACCACCACCGTGATTAGGATCGGAAGGAACACGCATGGACAAAGGGAACCCAGCAGGTGGAGGCTTTCTCACCGTTTTCAAATTGCTGCTGCTTGTTAATCCATAGTTGTAACTGTTGGAGCCTTTACTCGTCATCCCTGCAGTTGAACTCGAAGGTGTTTCACCGCTGTTCTTGTTAGCCTTGTTCTGTAATTTCTCGTACTCCGCTAGTAAATCGAGATCCAGAATCGGTGATGACGGTGACAAATCAATCGAAATTTGATTGGGTGATCCTATAGGTGGAGTCTTGGCCGCAGTTGCTATGTTGGCAGCTTTGAAAGCTGCTTCTCCACCAGTGGTAGTACCAGCGTCTCCTGATGCATCGTTCTCTACCAACTGTCGTAGTATCCGTTCCTGTTCCATGAATCTTCCTTTAGCCAACGAATTCGTCCACGAAGAGAGCTCCTGTTTTTCCACTTCAAACGCCAATGTTGTCTTGGAAGAGATGACTGCAAATAATCCGTTACCTAAAAACGTCTTTTGCTTTCTATCTCCGATTACTTCCTTGAAATAAACGTGGGTGTTGTTCAAATCGATCTCGGTTACACATTGATATTTTTGTTTGGTCCTATCGTGGTTCTGAACGAAGATCAAAGCTCTACCAAAACTGGTGATCATCAGAGTACGTGATTTTGCCAGTGGTTCATTCGAAACGGAGATATTCTTGTAGTGGAACAGGTTCTTGAACCTCGATTTCTTGTCAGAACTGTTCGAAGAGGAACTGGAATCCTTTGTTGATGGTAACGATTGATCCTCGTCAGCTCTCTTGCTATCATCTTCATCCTCCTCCAACTCAGTGAAAGTGATAGCATCATCATACTCATAATTAACAGGTGCGTTCATACCAATCTTGGATGATTTCAGTGACGCTGCGTATGCAACCTGTGATAGCATCGAAGGGTTGGAAGAATTCAGCAGTTCTCTGTTTCGGTACCCTAGAGGAGATTCTGCTAGCATTCCTTTATACTTCTTTTCAAACACGTCACTTTGGTACTTGATAACGTTAACGATGCCAACTTTGATGACCCTCTCATCGGGATGCTTCAAGAATTGAACCCAATTCATGTCCAACACTGACATCGGTGGGATCTCCAACGGCTTCATCCTACTATTCCCAGAGGATTTTCGAGAACCACTGCTGCCATTTTTAGCAAACGATTTTGAGGTATTTATTCTTGTATTCAGAACCGGTCTTGGGATGTTTGTTCCAGGAATGACATCGACCGATTTTTGTCTATTTGAAGATGGAACTTGTGGTGGCGGATGGAACGGAGCCACTATACTCGACAGTACACTTTGATGTTGTGAGGTTGCCAAATGTGGATTCGATGAGTTTGGTGAAGATAAACCTGAATTATTAGAACTTGAAGGAGTACGCGTGCCCGTCTCTTTACCCGGTTTGGCATTATCGAACGACGAAGACGAGGAACGGTCTCCTTGTTTTCTACGCAGAGCGACTTGAGCAGCGGAACTAGCAGAGTATAATTTTGGAACCGGTTTATTGTTGGTTGATTTCGTCGAAGCAGCAGTAGTGACAGCATCAGTGGAAAGGTTGAGATCGGGTGACTTTGGAGTACCAGTTGACGAACTGGAACTTGGTCTTGTCCTTGGTAACGGTTGTGCCATCAACTTCTTGGTTGTAGCGATGGCAGCAGCAGTGCTTAGCTGTTGTGCACCAAACGACGATTCTGTGGGCAACACAGGTGACGATCTTGTCTTCTTGTCCAGGAATGGGTTTGGGAGGCCAAATACAGTAGATGCACTGTAATTTGTTCCGTTGCCATTGCCATTGTTAGCTGCTGCTGCTGCTGTTGCCGAGGATGATGATGTTGTTGTTCCGGTCACGATATTTGCCGTCGATGCACTTCTTGGGTTTGAGGATCCCCCCAGTCTATTCTGAGGAATAGGGATCTTGTTCAATTCCGGCACCGGTAGCATCGATTTTGCAGACATTTTGTAAGGACCCAATTCAGGTGGTGGCACACCCCAGATGCAGTTCGGGTCATCCCAATTGACATTTTTGAAAAAGTGGTGTTGTTTCATCTCTTTAATCTTGATTCTATCTCTCGGTTTCAAAACTAATATCCGTTTCACCAAGTCACGGATCACCATAGGGAATCCTGCACTGAATGCATACTGTAATTTCACAACTTTTTGGAAAGTTAGGTACTCGTTCGTAGCTTTGAAAGGGGGTTTACCGGCAATCATCTGGTAGATGATACAACCTATAGCCCAAACGTCGGAACATTTACCAGAGTATTTGTCATTGAGCAATTCAGGCGACACGTATTCGGCAGTACCGACAAATGAGTTGGCTCTCGTATCCAAAGGATAGTATCCTTCGGCATTCATTTCCAACATCTTAGCGGTACCAAAGTCGGTGATCTGAATCTTCATCTCGTCGTCGATCAATATATTTTCTGGTTTTAAATCCCTGTGGATGATACCATTATCGTGAATGTAGGAGACAGCATCAATAAGTTGAGTAGAGTAATATTGAACAGAATCCTCGTTCATCGTTCCATATTTTTTAATCAGAGCGAGAAGTTCACCGTTGGAAGCATAATCCAACACAAAGTAGAGGCTCTGACTATCTTGGAAAGTATAGAACAAGTGAATGATACCATTCCGGTTACCCAACCTATTTAAAGCATTTTTTTCAATGTTGACGTACTTAACCTTCTTCTCCCTGATTATATGTTTCTTGTCCAATATTTTGATTGCATAGTGGCGACCAGTGTTGACATCCGTAGCCAGCATGACAGTCGAATACGAACCTTCACCTAATTCTTTACCAATTTTGAAATCGTTGATCGATTTCCTAACGGTTTTGTTGGATATTCTGACGCTTGATTCTGGGACTATTGGTATTTCACTACCTGAGGAGCCGGCAATGACCGATTTGCGCCACTCTTCAGCGGATTGGGGTATGGAAGGACTAGCAACTGTGTAGTCACCTTGAATTGATTTTTCATCTTCCGATTCATCATCGGTATTGATGGCATTTTCATCATCGTCGTCATCATGTTCATGGATATATGGCGAATTTTCTTCATTGATATCAGCAGAGATTTCGGACATTGAATCAATTGCAGATTCGGGCATCTTGTCATACTCGTCATCACTTAGAGTAGCATCATTCAAACCTTGTAACGAAGACATCGAAGGGATCAACAATGATTGTATATCAACTGGATCCAAAAGTGTTCCTTTGAATTCGTTATCCGTAGTATTGGTATCGTTGTTATTTTTATCTTTGTTGTTGTACATGCTAGCATCTTCACTGACGAGATAGTCATCGTATAATTCCGAAAAGTCGTTTGCTGCGGAGCTTTGAGTACCTGTCCTAGGTATATCTTGAGAGGTGTAGTGATAACTGTTGTCGTTCTTATTTGTAGAGTTGCTGCTGGAGTACGGCATGCTTTTGTTTTTTGCTTTTTGCTTTTTGCTTTTTGTTTTTGAACTTGAATTTGAATTTTTTGGCAAGTGGATATGTACAAACGGATCGGATCAGTTGATATGGAGTGGTATGAGATGATGTGTGTATGAACTTATATCGATATAGATATATGCGCAACTCAAATGAAAAAAATGGGATGTTTCGTTTCTTGCTATGCGAGTTAAAAAGAATCTGAACAATGCTAGATGTATATGGAAAGGAGAATGGTTGGCTATGTATGTGTACACATATATAATATATATATATATATGTATTAAACGTGCATGTATACGTGCGGATCTAATGCCGGGCTATATAGTAAAATTGGATAAAAGCCTTTCAAACAGAAGTGGAATAACAGTGATACAAATGCAGGAGTAGGATGGACAAGTCACCAAAACAAATGCAATTGACAACTGGTGTTCGATAATCGATTGAGTAGTTGGAATACAAATTGCAGAAAACACAGGGGAAGAAGACAAAGACGGGGCAAAGTATATACAAACAAATAAGCACAACAGCAATTTGGAAACCGGCATTCTCCCAGTGATAGCACAGAAACAAACAAATACCGGAGGACGATCGACCCATAACTGCGTCGGTTGTCGGCCGTCGGCCATTTCCTCTTCTTTGCTGCTTGCTGGGGGGATTTATTACAAAATTAATATATAGATATATATAATGTATATCTGTGACTGACTGTATTTATCATAGTACCATATTACTGCTCTGTGTATGATGGTTGTAATTCCAGTTGGGGTTGGTTGATGTTGGCTGCTGCTGGATCGACTGTTGTTCGGGAGGTTCTCGGTGCCTCTCTGCTTCTGTTGGCTGCTGTTCCCCGTGTATACATGATGTGTATCCCCTCCTCGTTCGCCTTCATGCTTTACCTCTCCAGTCCGGTGTCCAGCTCTCTAAAATGGTATACTGGCCATCTAAATATATAATATATATATATATATATATCCTCCAAAACCCGTTCAGAAACAGCCTTGTCTCTCCCCGTCTCCAGCCACACCCAGCCTTTCCTCTTTCTCGGTTTTTGTGGCTGGAGACAGGTATAAAAACGCCGCGCGTCAGTAAAAATGTCGTGCCCTTTGTTCTCCTTTTTTTCCCTCTCATATTATTTGGCGGCTCCTCCCTCACTTTTTAACCCATTACGTTTTTTTCCCCTTTTCCCTCTTTTATATTCTTTTAAGAAAATAGCTACAACACATTATGTTTGCTGGATCTATATCAATACGATCATCCCAGTTGGCTACTAGCATAGAGGAGTTAAAGATATTGTTGGAAAATGTACATCAAGATCTACAGAAGTTGGAACTTCTACAAGCCCAAAATGAGAAAAATGTCAGCGGTAAGCATTCTTCAGATTCCATGAAGTCACCCACTGGTAATTCACCACCAGTATCTTATACAGAGTTTTCAACAGGCATGCTGGTAGACCCAGCTTTGAAAACTGAAACTCATGATGGGAATAATAAACCAGTTTGTGACACTAAACAAGACTCTAAATCATACAAACTCTCTAGATTGTACAATAGATTAAGACAGAACTTTTTCTTTGCATTCAAAAGAGAACAACAACAGAAACGCTCAAAGTCAGTTGTGAAAGAAGAATTAGATGTAGACACTTCAAATGATCATTCGATATCTAGATTTTCTTCTGCATTTAGATACCCTAATTCAGTTATGGAGGTTTACATGGGCACATCTAGCTTGCTTTACGACCAAGTGACAAGCACTTCGAGAAACAAATATGCGAATGAGCTGGATTACGACCTGTTTAATTCAAAATATAGCGTGGCACGCGCCAAATCTACATTCAGTATATCTACAAGAGGTATGCTATCGATATCAGATCAGTTGTTAGAGGCAGATTCCATCCCTGTGCGACGAGATCAACCCTTGGGCACAAGGGTGATTCAAGATACAGGATCATCAAACGACCAAATTGATCAACTGGTTGATAGCGGACAAGCAGTCCAAGAAGAAATGGTGCCGTCATCATCGTTGAATGAACAGTATTCTCAACAAATAGATGAATCATCAGATACCTCACTACTGGCTGTTTTAAATATTTCTGCCAAAGAAGAGCCAACAACTGGAATCTTACAAAACAATGGCAGCTTGACGATTCAACCAACTTTACTTGGTACGCCAAACAGCGCACCATTAGGAGGAGCGATGACAGTGGATGGGAGTATCACTACCGAGGCCACCAATAGCGATACTTCTAGCTATTGTTCTATTCTCAAATCTCCTGTCCATTTCTACAGGTGAGCAAAAGCCAGATTAAACAATAAAACAGCATATCATATATATGCAGCAAAAAAAAAGAACGTATATGGCTTCTTACCTAATCAACACCGGGAACGCGTGTTTTAAAAACGCGACACTTAGCCAATTAATTTGATAAGCGACAGGGGATGTTTTTCTTTTTTGGTATGTTTCGAATTCGATTTGGTGTTTGTGGAGGAGAGTTTGTCTTTCCCCTTTAGTCATCATTTGTCTCCTTTCTTCTCCTTTGGTGTCTTCAGCCCGTTAGCATCGTGATTCCAACAACATTGGTTAATTGTCAAATTGATTTCCTCTTTTTTTTTTGTTTTTGGCTTTTAACTAAGAGTTTTAATTCTTTTTTGATCATATTTTTTTGTTAGACGTTCATTTCAAAACAACAACATCCAGCATGTCTCAACTCTCTACTGACATGCCTAGAAGTGCATTCTCAAATATAGGGCCCGCGCCCAACCCACCTTCACAAGCCAATACTACAAGATCGTTGCATAGCAAGAATTCAAGTGCTTCGTCAGGTGCCAGCGGTACTTTGGCAGCATCACAACTACAACAACAGCCACCACAGAGATTCCATACAACGATACATAGAAGAAGCGGATGGGTTCAAGTCAAAGATGATGGGTTGATCTCCTTCAGATGGCCCAAAAAGTTTTTGGTTTTAAGTGCTTCAAGTTTGGATTTTTATAGAAATGATGATAAAGCTGAACTATGGCTAAGGATTCCTCTTTTACATATAACCAGCTGCTTTAAGAACCAAGTGAAAGCCAATTGTTTCGAAGTGATCCATCGTACCAAGTCGACTTTTATAACTGTTAAAACAGAAAAAGAAATGAACATTTGGATTGATTCTATACTTGCCAAATGTCCAAAGGAAGGTTTCAGTAAACCGATCAATTTCACACATGAATTACATCTATTCAAAGATCCATCAAAAGGTATTGTAAACATGCCTTCTGAATGGCGTGCTCTATTGGAAGGTTCGAACATTACATCAGAGGATTTTGAGGCAGATCCAACTGCTGTTATAGACGTGTTAAACACGTATACCGAGATGATAAGTCCTGATTTGGGATTCACCGAAAAATTTGGTACCGTTCAACAGCAACAAGGTACAACTGCTTTCAACACAACTCCAACTACTCAACAACCCAGATTCTTAGATGATATCACAAAGCCTTATTCGTCTCCAATTAAAACAATCAGTCCTGCCAAGTCTGTTTCGGAAGATGATGCTAATAAGTATCTGCAGCCAAGAAGGGTTCCACCACCACCGCCTGCTCAACACAACCTCCAGCAACAACCACACCAGGATAAGTTTGTACCCGCTAGAACGGCTCCAGCAGCTCCAATACCTACATCTGCGATCAACACCTCACCATCAAAACCAACAGGTCAGCTACCACCAAATCCACCGATGTTCAAAAATTTGTCACCTCTACCAGCGTTGACATCAGTGTCGCCAAATAAGAAGATGCATGCCAACTTAAAGGTGGACACAAAAGACTTGAAACCTTCTTTCAACAATTCATCTCCAGTGAACCCTTATAACGATCCAATAAAAAATCCATATGCTTCTCCTCAGAGTTCATCACCAGCTTCATCTGGTCTTTCCCCTATTAACGATAAACAGTACACGCCTTCAAGATCTGCTCCAAGATTATCACCATCCTCTCAAAATCAACAGCAACAAAGATATCATCATACTCCAAAGCAAAACCCACTACAGATTCATCAGCAGCATCGTCCACCAGCTTCTTCTACACATCAACAGCAACAGCAACAATTCAAACTTCCATCTCAAAAATCCAAGATGGCATTGGCAGCCGCTGCAATGGCAACCTCCACCACCAAAAATAACAATCCATATGGTTCACCACTGACTGCCAAAAATAAAACCAATAATATATTAACCAAGCCTTCTCCACAACATCAAAGACAACAGCCAGATAAAAGACTTTCGACAATGACGGATTTCCAAATAATGGCTAAATTACGTTCTGTTGTTACGAATGGTAACCCAGCTCCATTCTTTCAAATCCTTTCCAAAGCTGGTCAAGGTGCTTCTGGATCTGTTTATTTGGCCAAGTCCTTGAAGATGCAAGGCAGACAGGTTGCTATTAAACAAATCGATCTTACAAAACAATCTCGTAAGGAGCTTATTGTGAATGAGATTCTTGTGATGAAGGATTCGCAGCATAAAAACATTGTGAATTTCATCGAAGCATATTTAAATGGGGCCAACGATCTATGGGTCATTATGGAATATATGGAAGGAGGCTCATTGACAGATGTCATTGATAACAACTCACAGATCTCTGAATCTCAAATTGCATTGATCTGTCATGAGACTGCAAAAGGTTTGAACCATTTACACTCGAAGAACTTTATTCATCGTGATATCAAGTCAGATAACGTGTTACTCGATGCCAGGGGAAACGTTAAGATAACCGATTTCGGATTCTGCGCTAAATTGACGACTGAAAAATCTAAACGTGCTACCATGGTGGGTACACCATATTGGATGGCACCAGAAGTTGTTAGACAAAAGGAGTACGACGAAAAAGTTGATGTTTGGTCGTTGGGTATCATGGCCATTGAACTAATTGAGGGTGAACCGCCATATTTGAATGAGGAACCATTGAAGGCGTTATATCTAATAGCCAGTAACGGTACGCCAACACTACGCGATCCTGGTAGATTGAGTAGTGATATTATGGATTTCTTAAGCGTTTGTCTATGTGTCGAAGTTAGATTCAGAGCTACCACTGATGAACTACTACAGCATGCATTTTTCAAAAAGGCTTGTTCCACTGAAGAATTGGCAACATTGTTGAATTTCAGATACACAAAAAAATAATTTCAATTGAATTGATCCGGGTTTGCTACATTCTATTTGTTGTTTTTTGTTTTGTTTTATTACACCTTATACCTTTAGTCCTTTACTTTACATAATGTCATATATATACTGATGCCTGTTTTTTTTTTTCTTGGTCTTGTTTTCGGAAGTTTTAGTTTTAGTTCTATTAGTTCATTGCTAGATGCATTCCAATCTCTCTATGTATTCCGCAAAAAAGAAATAGTTACTTTCATCAATTATTTTCTTTTTCAAACTTTATAAACTAGTACGTCCTTAAATCAATCTCCCTACCGTCTTTCACATCGATAATCTTACTGAAATACTGTACCCCAACGATTCCCCTATCATCCCCAGGACTCAATATGACCCCATTTTGACTTTTAAAGAACTTCAGTTCACTCTGTTGAGCTTTACTAACATCCAAATAGATCAACACTTCACAGCTGTTCCTCATCCCACTCACAATCGCTTCTCCTACTCCACTTCCTTCTTGTGGGATTTTATCTTTCAACCGATTTGAAACAACAGATGTCAACCCTGCTGCAAAATGGACGTGGTTCCTCTTACCTTTAGACAATCCACCTTCCTTATTAATCCCACTCAAGAACCTCTTGAACGTTCCATGGACGATCACATCAGGCCATCCTCCACCTCCACGGGGCAACTCTTCCATCTGGTATAGTTGAGAAACACTGGTAATAGAGTGTCCCTGTAACGCACAGACACGGTACTTCTTACCAGTAGAGTAATGAGTTGCTTCTACCTCTTCAACCCCATCGGTGCCACCCTCAACCCCCGTATCCGTTGTCTCTGCGATCTCTACAATCTTGAACCGTTTCTTGTCATTACTACTCACAACATCAAATATATCCTCGACGTTCGTTTTCAAACTTTTCAACCACTTGTGTGCTAAGAGTTCATCAAGTGGGACGAGCCCACGGTCATCGATGGTGAGGTTCTCTGAGACTGCGTTGTGTCGCAAGAGTTTCGACAGGCTTTTCGAGATGAGTATCTTTCGTTTGGCTGGATCCAATGCATTGTTATTACTCTTCTTCTTTATTGTTATCTGTGGATCCTTTGATGTCATTGCAGGTGTTTAGTCTCTCTCCAGAGAGTCGTTGCTGCAGTGAAGTAATTGAGATCTGGTCAATATTGGTGCACTGCCGTTAATCAGGTAAGCAAGCACCCTCAGGTTTTATCAGGACCTTTTTTTTTTTCTCGGGACTTTTCAGATTAGTCACTTGCCGAGATCTCCCACTACGCCTTATTTCTTTTCCATTTTTTGTTTTTTGTTTCCAAAAAGAATTCTAAATTTTAAATAAAACATTGAAAAAATCAAACATAATAAATATTAAAGGGAATAAATTAAAATTAAAAAGAAGAATCTACAAAGAGGAACCCAAAAAACATGCTCGAGTTTTTGGAAATTGTACATAATGAGCATTGAAACTATAAAGCATCTCTTCTAGGATAATTTTGTCCAAGATCACTATCGTCACTGCTACTACTATCACTATCTTCAACATCATCACTCGGCAAAACACCAGCACGCCCTCTTCTGATTCTATCCATCTCCTGACCTAGCCCCATCTCATTCAAAGAATCGTCTAGCCTTGTCAAAAAATTCAACTCGGGATCAGTAGAAGCTGTGCCAGTGTTACGACCAGAGACACCCCTGTATGCAAATGGATTAGGATTATCCGAAAACACAACGTTTCCCTCATCATCATACGAAATTTGGTTCAGCTTAGTTGAATACAATCTCCATAAGTAATCTTCAAAAGTTCTTAAATAATTGCTTTCGCCAGAAAAGTAATTGTAGTAAACAACAAGCATTAACGTAACATTGAACTGGAAAGGATGTAATTTGCCAGCAGCTGGCACTTGGCTAACTGCTTTTTCCAACACTTCTTCTTTAAATTGATTCTTGATAACTCCCTTAAATGTGACTTCGTCATAAGTGAAGACTCTATTCTTCTCTAATTCATTTAAGAAATTATCAAAGTACGGCATATCGATGAACCCACATCCCTCGATATCAAAAGATCTCCAAACTTTCTTGAATTTTGCCACTGTATCATCAAACTTCTTTTGTGAAACTGGATCATCATGGTACATGATCATGAAGGCTTCAACAACAATCGAAATAAAAATATTCATCAACAAATACATCGACAAAATATTCCACGAAATGAAAAACAGGTATGCTTGCCATTTACTACCACAATCCGAATACCCTCCTGGCAAAACTGTACAAAATGGTTCGGCCAAGAAATAATCGTGCATTTTTGTATTCCAGGACTCACCAAAACTAGAAGCAAACAACAACAAGGCCGAATTGGTAATACTTCTGCAATTTTGGGTTCCTGTCGAATTGTAGCCCAGCTTAGTCAAACCAAAAGTTTGGTTCAAACCAATTGAAAAGACAACAAACAAGACAAACCAAATGAACAACAACGAAATAAATTGTCGACTTGCCATTATCGAAAATCTCATAAATGTATACAACCTCGGTGACATACGGGGCAAGAATGCAAACAAGAAACACAGCAACACCTTTTGGATCGAGTCTGTCTTTCTCTGAGTCAACTTAAAATGGTATTTATCGGAGAATGACTTGTCATAATTAATACAACCTAGAACAATACAGACAAGGCAAATAACAATGGTCGAGTATCTCTTAATCTGATTAAACCCATTTTTCTTAGAACCGTAAAAGAATATGACTAAATGATGTACCAACAAGAACACTAAACAAACGATGATTGCAATGTTCTTATAGTAACTACCAGGTTTTGTTGTGTCATCATATAATAAAGCAGACGCTAAAATCATGTAAACTAGAACATTTATAGCTTTAGCAATAGATGTTGGTTTAACAAAGAAGTTGTAGAGCATCGTTTCAAACTCGTTATAACGTGGTTCGTACGCGACATCTGGTTCTATTGATTTCACAATATTCTTATATCCATTCCAACCAACTTGGTAATCAGTTAAATATGCAACACCAGTCTTCCGTGAATAACCATTGATGATTTCAGATAAAAACAGATTCAAAATAACCAAAGTTGAAACCAAGTTGAACAACACAATGTAAAATCCATTGAGAGAGAATTTATGGTACTTGGGCATAGCACCAACATAACTTGCCCTCATTGCATCGTACAGCAAGGCAGACCAACCTTCGACAGAGGTAATCTGGAACAAAGTACTTAACCCATTATCAAACTCATCAAAGTTAAATGAATTTTTAATGTATGCCTTTGGACCCATGATGGAAATTCCTGCACCAGTGACATTTTTCAAGTAATCTCCGTAGCACCCGTCCAAATCTGAATCTGTATCATTGCAGTAGCTCAGTCTATTGGACAAGATATTGACACCCCAAATAGCAAAGGGAATCAACAAAGTAATCGATGTGAGAGCAGCACTGATCATAGATTGGAAACCCGAAATCAACGTACTATCAAAAGTATCTCTTGTTAATTTACTTGCAGTTAACAATCTCAATGCTCTCAATGCTTTGATACCTTTGACAAGACCAGAGAAGTTTTCAAGACCAGAAATTTCAACAATGAAGTCAAGCCACATCGTAACCAACGTCAACAATGATAGCAACCCCCATTTATCCATCAAGTATGCTGATGGTGTGAAAAACAAGCCATCAGCAACAGCATGCAAGATAAATTCAATTGTGAAAATGATACTAAATATCAAATCTAAAACGATTCCTAAATTCCATTCAGAATTTTTATAGTTATGTTTCATGCAATACAACGGTGTCATGATACAAGTTATAACAACCATGAAAATTGTTACAGCAGTAATGAAAATTTCAAAAAGTGTAGATGGCCAAACTGGTGCCTCCTCAACGAGAGTATCTGTTCCAGGCATGTATGCAGATTTAGATCTGTACCTTTTACCATGATAATTTGGAACTAACAGTTGACAGAATTTCCTGAACCGATTATCAGGTCCAAAAAGAATCAACGACTTGTTATAGAATGGGTGTAGTTGGAAAAATCTTCTATGACTCGTGATATTCTGATAAGCAGATGCAAAATCGGATTCAAAGGTACCATCATAGTGAAATAAACTGGTGTCTTCAAAATAAAAGAGGTCATAGAACTGGATCAATGAAGAATCTTGAAATCTAAACCGAAAATGATAAGACAATCGAATCTTTAGTTTTTGAAAGATGTTTAATGGATATTTGAACCGTTTCAAGTAGTTAGATAGAACTTGATTATTTGCAATGATGTTATTAATTTGATCGACACCAAATATACCCGATTTTCTTAACTCAAAAGTTCCCGATTTGGATTCCAAAGAGTCATAAAACTTATCAAAAATGGCAAAGTGTTCAGAGTCACTTGTGTTGGTTCTTCTAGCCTTCAAAAAGAAATTGACAACTTGATGCCATTTCTGTTCCACTTCAGTTGTCTTGGAAAGGTTACTGGTGATGAGAGATAAGAAAATGTTTACGATAAGCAAATTGGCAAAACAAAACCAGAAAGAAAGATATAGGAAGATGAACACCCTGGTGGCATTATTTGTTGCTCTTTCTAGAGTCAAATAAAGAACATTGGTCCAATTTTCAGAGGTCAAAATTATGTAGAGTGATAACATAACGTTTGATAAATTAATCATAGTAGATATATTACCTTCGATATCATCAACATCCGTAACAATGCCTTCAAAGAACCTTGCATAAATAATGCTCATTGAGAAAATCAACAAAAAACTGAAGGCAAATAAATGGAACATATCGGTAAGATTGCCCATCACAGCCTGCCACACTTTCCGTAAGGAAGGAACGAAAATCATGATTCTGTAAATTCGAACTAATTGAAAGAACGATAACCAACCGTACAGGAGAGGGTGCTGAGACCTGATAGGAGGTATCAAAATTACTATATTGATGATGGCCAAAATTAAATCGGTGTCATTGACAAAGTAATAGAAAAATTCATCCCTGTAAAGTATCAGTCTAACAACAACATCAATGGTCAATATGATCGCAACCACAGTTGAAAAAATGAAAATGTAGTCTTTCACAGCTTCACTGGTATCATTTGTAGCCATAACAATAATATCAGCCACTATCAATAAAGAACAGAAACCCTCCCAAATCACCTCAGCTAACGATCTATTTTCCAAACATTCGTCTAAACTCTTAAGACTCTGCCTGACCTCTTGAGCCATATTCTTTTGATGTTTATGATTATCATTATCGCTTTTATCATCATAATTTTCTTCGTTAAAGTTCATCGTATCAACAATACTTGCCACCAAGATATTGGTCATCCAGATAGATAACACCAACGAAGCAAAAACAAAAAATAAAGCACCTTCAGTGATAGACGTGGCATCAATAACTTGATACATCAAATCAGTAAAAGTATTACTGGATAACACAATAAAGATTATCTGTAATGAACTCCAAAAATTGTCAAAGCCTAGTGTATCATTATTCGGATTTTCTCCATATAAGCAAATTGAGTTCACTGGGCAAATGTAACCTTTAGGGGATACCGTCGAGGAAGTGATGTTATTGCGATCGAATAAAATGGATTCATAGTATGATTCATTAAACGTTCGATGTGTATTATAATAATTGCCCAGTGCCGGAGCTTTAATAGTTGTAACATCTGTTTGATCCAAATAGCCACCACACAGTTGCCCCGTCATAATATAATTATCATCTCCAAACCAAACACATGATTTTCGCATTGATTCGGCAAAAGCTTGAATGGATATAACAGAAAACCAAATCATCAAAACCATTAAAATTAATGAAATCTTCGATAGAACGGGTAATGCCTTATGAATGGCTCTTTGAACGGTTCTTGAACCTTCAGTTGAATTGCAAATACGCAATACTTTTAAACACATCAACGAACGAAATAAAAAAAAATGAGATTCGATCTCTGCTCCCGATAATCCTAAAATTGTGGAGATTATAAATGAAACCATTCCAATGAAATCTAGTACATATCCGGGCGTTCTTAAGTATGCGGTTGTTCTGGGTATTGTAGCGTCCTTCTCATTAGGTGGTTTACTTCGGAAGTATCTGAAAACGGCATTGTATTGAATCCGGCCGTTTTCATTTCGTAATTGGAAAGTTCTATCCGATAGTAGACCAAACGATATTATTCTAATCAAAGCACCAAACGAGTAAAACGAATTTGTTATAATCAATGCATAGTCAATCCAGTTGTAAGCCCCTCTGGTAAAATAACCCCCTTTCTCGGAGGCCCACATTTGATAAGAAAGTAATATAACTTCAATCATAATGATGAGAAACATGATGATGGAAAAAATGATCGACCTTGAGATCACGTAGCAGATTACTCTAAGCGGATTGGTAGGCCCAAACAGCAATAAAGAGTTGCCATTGAGCTCCTTAATTCTACAATCTGTACCTGAAACGTTATCACCAATAATTTTCAATTGATGGAAAAGTTTCCTGAGCCTGCCATTTTCATGTTGAGACGTCTGTGGAGCAAGTGGCTTGTACCTACTGTTATTTAAGGGCTCAGTTGGGTCCGATTTAGCTCTAGATAAAGGGGGCAATATAGGATTATCAATTCTTGTGTAAGTTTCCTTTTGGATTGTAGGGGCCAAATCTTGTAATGGTAAAGTATCGGAAGTGCCATCACCATCATTAACATGTTGTGTATCGGTACCGGATCTTGATATACTCTGGATAGCAACCCCAAAGTTACGTTGGTCCCTGCCAATTTCGGCTTCTAACTTCAAATTTGATTGTTCGTTAAAGGCCGTTCTCCATTTACTGTTTTCTTGTAATATCTCTGTGATGCAGTTATCCAGCAATTCGTAATCTATGTTCTGTGATGTAAAAGATTGGTCAACCACTTCGGTGCTTATAGTCCTGCTCATGAACGAACGAATCATCGAAGATAACCTTCTAGGAATCCCAAACATGGAATCGGAAGTGTTTGAACCATGACTATAGTGTGGCAAGTATGATATTCTTCTTCTGGGCGTCCTTATAGGTGGTGTTGGCTGAGGGACAGGGTCTGCGAAGGGGTCCACCTGAAGCGTTGAGGTGGCATCATCGATAGCGTTCTCATCTTGGAAAGGGTTGTCTGGAGGGGTGTGAGACATAGATGGTGATATACAGCCTGTCGATAGCAGTCCTCTAGTCCAGTTAGTGAAGCCGGGATCAAGCAGTGAGGAAACAAATCAAAAGAATGACAAAACGGGCCCTGTTCAGACGATCTAATTTCTATATATATATATATATATATAAATATATAAATTACAATCAATCAACCACACAAAAAATAGCCACACCCACATATGTTGCACAGCCAGGGTGTGGAGTCGATCGACGTACACTCTGTGAATGCACACCTCTGCACGGAAACTGGAGAAAGGCCGCGGCTTCAAGTAATTTTAATATAAATTTTTTAACTGTAGCTGAATTAACATTAATTTGCTTTGAGCCGACCGAGAAAAATTTATATTGAAGAAGACTGGTCTTTTTTTTTCTTGCTTTTGAATCAACCTGATTTGCTCTTTTCCCCATCCTGTTGTTGACACCCATTTTCTTTCCCGCTTTTACCTGCCACTATCCGCCGCCCTTCCTTGATAGCTGATTACTGTATTGCACAGCTTCTTGCCAGCAGCCACGCGATGCCTCCAAGACTTCCCTCGGGCTTCCCCCGCCTTTTACTCACATCCAGTAGTCGTGTGCACCGGTTGCGGCCTCTGCTTAACCTTGCTAGCACGTCCTCCCCGCTGTTCAAGTCCAATCACTGCTTTTCAGCAGGCTACAGATCGTCGTTCATATTGCAACGGCTTGCCTGGCAATCCCAGTCTGTTAGATTTAACAGCTCGAAGGCTACTCCAAACTTGCACGGCAAAGACAAACCCCCAATTTCAAACTCTACGTTGAGGAGACAGGAGTTTTTGGCAAAGTTCAAACCAAATAGGAACGTTCTTACAGCTTTGAAATTGAGACTGAAATGGGTTTTACTAAGATCAAATAGACCTTTCAACATAGACGAACTAACAGCCTTTGTTTCTTGGATCTTGATGGGCAATTTCGTATGGATTTTGATAGGTACCACCACTTTTGTCGGGTTGATCGTCTATGTCATCAACTTGATATCGGATTCAAGTTTGGGTGACGTTATCAATAATAGATGGATCTTGGAAAAATTGATCACCCTGGACAACAAACTGATTATCCAGCCTTCCAATGAATTAGATTTCAAAGCAGAATTTAAAGATGGCGCCATCGAATTTTCCAATCTAATCGTTAAATCTCCATCTGCTATAGATGGTATCGAATATGAATTCATCGTTGATAAATTAAGTTTAACGTTGAGTTTAAGTAAATGGTTGGATGGTAGAGGACTAATCAAGGACGTTTCTTTGAGAGGTGTTGATGGTATCGTCAACCTACACAGAAAATCAATCGATTCGAAAGGTTTAATCTGCTGCTTGGATGATTCGTTCCCAGAAAATTATAGCTTTGAAAAGATTGAAGTGAACGATTTAAAGGCAAAGATTAGACAATTTTTAAACAACAAGGAGGATCAAGAAATGTGCCAGGATGTGGAGTTGAATATCTTCACCTGCAAAATGGATAAACTAAGATCAAATTGGATCACTTATGACTTTTTAAATGCATCTTCGTTATCAGGATCACTTAATGGATCCTTATTCACCTTACATAAACGTCAAAAGACTCAACTGGCGCATTTTTCAGCATTGGATGAATATCCATCAGAGCAATCATCATCGTTGTCATCCTCGATCTTACCTACAATCTTAACGAGACAAGATGAGGAGCCATACAAAGAAGTTACACGTCTTAGAATAGATCAACTTGATATTTCGTACCTTAACAATTTGAACTTTTCCAAACTCAATTGGATCCAATCTGGAAAAGTGGAGCTTATTATCGATATCATGCTGCCCAATGAAGATAAAGATGAATCTGTTCTAACCACAAGTGAATCCATATGGAATTCAATAGTTTCTAAATTCAACACCGAGATAATAACAGCTAAACAGAATGAAGATATTGAAGATACTATTACAGCACCGATATCGGCGAACACGAACACGACCACGAACACGAACACGAACACGAACACGTCCACTACAACCACAATTTCTCCTATTAATTCAGACACACAAAATAAATATGTTGTTATGGATATTAAATTAACATTCAATGAATTGAAGGCATCGACGTCTTCTTATCCGCCATCTTCCTCCTTGACATCTACTCCTTACATCTCGCAAACTGATTTAAAATCATTGATCACGTTCATTAACGACAAAAAATTCGGATTGAGTAAAATTTTAAACACAATCAACCCTCAATCCAATCCAGATGACGAGAATCCGTTTGATGGTTCCAAACTACCAAACTCAGATACCGTCAATGCTGCGATAAATCCAACGTTCAACTCGGATAGCTCAATCCCTCCAATCAAATTCAGACTAGTTTACAACTTGAACGATTTTGAATATTTGGATTTAATCTCTTTACTTTCATTCAGTGATTTGGCCTTGCCTGAAAATGTTGAAGTAAATTCAATCGATCCAAAGATTTTGAAGATGTTTGAAAACACTTCGAAGTTTATTGACGTTACAGTGTTTGAAATCTTGAGTTATTTGATGCTATACAAGGAAGAGATTTCCATTCGTTTGATTGAGCTATACTCGAAAAGATCAAACTTTGAAATTTTCTTCAACAATTTAATTCTTGGTAATTTGATCTTGGTAGGATTGGGTAGTTTCGTTATCTGATTTTTTTTCTTCTTCTTCTTGCATTGCTTATTTATTTATTTATTTATTTATTTGTTTATTTATTTATTACTTTTTTTGTTTACTTTTCATCTGGAGCGCATTTTTGTCATTGTCACATAGTCTCTACCCTTTCTTGTTCCACCGATCGTGTCTTGTTTTCTTTGTTTTGCATTTTCGTTTTAATGTTATAATGCCATGAATATCGTCACAAAACAATATCACGCAAACATTCAATGTAGCATTCCACAAAAGTATATATATATATATAACATATAACCGGTGTTGTGCCCGGCTCTGATTCAATTACCGGCCTGCAGTATCATTATGTAATCACTGAGCAAAACGCCGTTCGGAGAAAGAAAGCAAAACAGGCTCCCCAATTTATCCCTTTCGGGAAATTTCAGATTCGCGCACTTCATTAATTCCGCTCAGTTTTTTTTCCTAGCAATTTGCTAATTCTGAGCTCTTACTAATTGCTGTGCTTTGCTTCCGGTCTTTCCTTTCTTAGTAATTGGACACCTGATGCATGCATTACGCATCGCTAGTATACTTTTTTAGATAAAGAAATATAGATGAAACTGGAAAAGGAGAAAGAATGAATAAATAAATAAAGTGAAAGTAGCGTAATAAAAGCGAATAAATAATATATATATATATATATATATATATATATAATATGTAATAAAAAACACCTGCAAAAAAATCATGAAGAATAACACATTAAAAAAGTAACGATTTAAGAAAACAATAAATAGAAAAAAAAAAGAATCTATAAAAAATATTATAATTCACATAAACTAAAATCTAACTGCCTGTCGTAATTCATCAACGTTCAAATAATCGCTACCCAAATCCAATATCTGTTTCCAAATCTTGACTTTTAAAGAGTACGTAAACTTTGGGGTATCCCAAATTCTAGTCATCAAATTTAAACGGTGAGCATTTTCGACGGTCTTAGTAAGCGTCCCCACTTGATGTTTGTTCAGCCCGTGGAACAAGTTCACGTTGGAATGGGAACCAATCAACTCACTCATTGGAGCGGATGCAAATATTGATATATTCTTAGATGGGTACTTGGAAGCCTCGTCTGGATCCATGATCTTCTTCAATGGAGCATCGATAAACATGGTTCTAATTGGCATGGAAGATATGTATTCATAAGGATAATCACCAGTGATGATAATCGTTAAGGGACCTTGAATGAATTCGTTTGTTGTGGTGTTGAATACGGTTAAGAAACCTCTCTTTAAAAATCTCTGCAATTTTTCGTTCAACAATGTCACTAAACCAATTGGATCATTCTTGATATCTATATAGAAATAAGTTGTATTTTCAGGAGAGTTGTAAAAAATCCCATTTCTGTCACCTGTAGAAATTGAATCTTCCTTAACCGATGGATTTGCCTCTTCTAATAGTTGAAATAGAGGGTTCAAATACATGGCTTCAAGGTTTCTCTTCTTAGACAGAGATGCAGAGTTGTGGCCAACAAAGATCAAATTCGGTGTCGATGATTTGTAATGGCAATCGGCTTCTATCGAATTGGAACCGATTCTCAAGGCATCAAATAAGGGGTGCTTTCTCCATTCGTCATTATGAGAATGGATAGGTTTCGGATACACATCCTTTGTCAGGGATTCCACAGAGTAATGTCCATTGACAAAAACTTCTCGTAGTTGGGTCTCCATATCCACTATTCGAAGATACAAACCAACTAGAATGATGGACAAAACGATAGAAACCATAACTGATATGTAGTTAACGTTGATGAAGCTGAATAAACCATACAGAAGAGGTTTCTTTCTATGCAACTTTATGGAATCTAATCCGTTGATATCCACTTCTAGTGAGCTTGCTCCATCGTGTTTATAAGGTTGAGCCTTGTGTATGCTGTCCATAGATGAGCCATCGTAGTCTGAATCGGATAAGAAAGACCGCTGCGACTCAACGTCGCTATTGGGTATCAATGATTTTAATGAGAACATCATTGTAATAATGGGTGATGATGTATCAGGGTTCTTTGAAGTTGAGAGATAAGAAATAGAAGAAAAGAAAAGAAATAGCAACGACGACACAACGAAATGGAAACGTTACTGACAAATGCAAATATATATATATATATTAATTATATAGATTACAATATATATAATGCAGTACCGTACCGGGAATCGAATTAACCTGCGGTGTTTTCTCCCTGCGTCGATCGGCGCGCGCGGTAAACGGCACGAATCGCGATTCACGATGACCCCGCGGGCCGCCCATCCCATTCCCAGGCTCCCAGCCAGCCAGTAGTCATTATTATGTAACGGGGAGGAGAGTGTGGCGGTCCGGAGAGACGCCAAGGCCGGTAGAGCCACCGGGCACGGCCACCGGGCACAGTCAGCTTTGCCGGGGGTCTTTCTTCCTCTGTGGCGTTTTCTCCTTTTCAGGGCATCGCGTTACAAATTATGTAATTTATTAGAGTGATTTATCTCCCACGGGTGGCAAGATGCCATCCATCTATATATATAGCTAGTTGGCAAGGGGTGTGTTCTGCAATTTAGCTAGCTCGATCTATAGCTATATATAATATGTATATAGGGATCGGTATATATAGTTGTGTATACAACATCCACATATATTAACCCAGAATTCATTTAATTTGACTTATATAGTTTATTACAGACCCCTCAGAAACACTGATCGGCCCACGTTCCCGATTAATTTTTTGTTTTTGCCGACCTCGCCTAAACTTCATCAACTCCACGTTGCCTAATAAAAACCCTTATCAATCTATATATATTTATATATGATAACCATGGTCCCTTAATTGATCGACTTTCTAACCACATGCACGTACGTACTGGCATGCTCACTCACTCACTCACCCGTGCTTTCTCCCTCATACCAGCTACAGTAAAATGTGCAGATTAAATTGATCCATGCCTATACTTGCACTGTATCTGCACCCGCACGCACCTTCACATAAGCAAACGACCCTTAATGTTCTTTCCCGCAAATCGCACCACTCGTTATGTCTATTATTCTAATTCTATATTATAATATATGCATATATGCCCCTTCATTTAACAGACAACCAAATGGACAAGTTAGCTTCATCACAAAAAGTAAATACTCGTTATTAACTAATAATAACGAGTAAAAAAGAAATTGACCAAACCCAGGATCGAACTGGGGACTATCTGCGTGTTAAGCAGATGCCATAACCAACTAGACCATTCGGCCATTTCTGAAAAAAAGTCAAATTGATTTTGATATACCGTAGTTTCAATTCCGGGCATAAATTTTAACAGACCCCTGGTGGATTTGGCGCAGTGGTATGCGACTCTGCTCTCAACAGACAGGTCGTGTGTTCGAATCTGACCTGGGGTACAGAAAAGATGAAAGCGCGCTAAAAGTTGCTTACAAAGATAAGCCAGAATCAAGCTGAGATAGACTTTTCCCCACAGGGGTTTTTAATGCCGCTCGGAGAAATTCAAGATGATAGATATCTTGTTAACTG
>JAJMBU010000073.1:0-64349 GCA_030565405.1 Ogataea paraovalis
GAACAGAAATCAAATACACAAAAATATAGTAATTTACTAGCAGAGAAGGGGGGGGAGGAGGATAGATAGATAGATAATCTGGTATTCACGGTGTTGCTCCCATTAAGTAGAGAAGGCACCCCTAAAGAGGAGAAGAGTATTCTGGCGCATACACGGATAATTGAATATTAATTTCTTTTCGAAAAAGTTTCGAAAACAGCCTGGCTAGCTCAATCGGTAGAGCGTGTGACTCTTAATCACAAGGTTGCGGGTTCAAGCCCCGCGTTGGGCTTTCTTTTTTCCAATTGAATCTTTTTACAAATGACGTTAACCGGCTTTGCTAGTGTTTATGGCATTATCTCAACTTAAGCTACCGGTAAGAGGATTGATTGATATATTTATAGGTTTGTTACAAATTAAGCTATTTGAAAGAATAGTTATAAAGTATAGGACCATTGATTCTATGATATAAGTTTTCACCTAAGTCATATAGTGTGGAGTGGGATGTTGTAAGGAACTTCAACTCTAACAACCTAACTAATACTATAACTATATAAATTATCTGACTCCTTACAGTTGTTAAGCTAAGACAATAGCGTAACTGTAAGGAATCACTCCGCCAACAAGTGATTAGGATTTTATTTAGAAAAAAGTTGCACCAGGGCATGTGGGTAAACACCATTCTGCTGTGGTTTTCATGGTAAATGGATTACGCCAGTTGATCGCATTCTGTGAATCAATAGTACCAGCCGATATTCGACTTTAAAACATCCTTCATAAGACTCCTAAAGCTCCTTGTAAAAGAAGGCTCAAGATTTGGGCCAAAATAATCTCTGGAAGGTCGTGCACCACAAAAACCTATCTGGAAATTTTTTTTTAGACAGAATTTTTTCAGAATTTTTTTTATGAAGATATAAGGTATGTATGTTTCATATTTATCAACTCGAATGAACCTCAAGCTATTCGGTAACTTATATATAATATAATAGGATTTTTAATAGCCATGCCAGCTACTAGATCTAATCGAAAAGAAAAAAAGGGATCTGAATCTGTTGTTCCAAGATCGGAATCAGAACCTAAAGCCTCCAGAGCTTCAAAAAAAAGAACTGCAGAAGAACAAGAAGACGACAGCGAACAAGAGTCAGATGAAGAATTTGAATTGAACGGGTTAATTGATGCTGAAGCTAGCGAAGATGATGAAGAGGAGGAAGAAGAAGAAGAAGAAGAAGAGGAAGATGAAAATACTCAAGGAGAGGAGGAGGAAGAGGAAGAAGATTCGGATGCAGAGTTTAATAGAATCCTAGCAGAAGGTGAAGATGAAGAAGCTAGTGACATCGACAGTGATGAACTTTTAGATGAACCACACGATGACTCTAAATCAATCACGGATAAATTATCAGGTATTAAAATCAGAACATTATCCGATTCATCATTGAAATCAACACAAGAATATACGACAAAGTTTTCGGATGGATCTAAAAGAACCATCAGACCTGAGATTGACCCTGTTTACGATTCAGATGATTCCGATAGAGAAGAATACAACACCATTGGAAATGTTCCAATATCCGCATACGATGAGTTCCCCCACGTTGGTTACAATATCAATGGTAAACGTATCATGAGACCAGCTAGAGGGTCTGCGTTGGAGCAATTATTGGAAAGTATTGATTTACCAGAAGGTTGGACTGGTTTACTGGACCGTGATACAGGAGCATCGTTGAATATCACTGAAGAAGAGTTAGAGTTAATCCGTAAGATTGAAAGAAACGAAAACACAGATGAATCGATGAACCCATACGAACCAACAATTGAGTGGTTCACTAGTAAGACAGAAGTGATGCCATTGACAGCAGTTCCTGAGCCAAAGAGACGTTTTGTGCCTTCTAAGCACGAAGCTAAGAGAATAATGAAGATTGTCAAAGCCATCAGAGAAGGGCGTATCATTCCTCCACATTTGAAGAAAGAACAAGATCAGGAAGAAGAACTAAATTACGATCTATGGCAAGGAAATGATGACGAGTTCTCTAAAGATCATATCATGAACTTAAGAGCTCCAAAGATGGCACCACCAACGAATGAAGAGAGTTATAATCCACCTGAGGAATATTTATTGACTGAAGAAGAAAAGAAAGCTTGGGAAGAAATGGAACCAAGTGAAAGAGAAAGAAACTTCTTACCTCAAAAGTATGCAGCTTTACGTAAGGTTCCTGGTTATCAAGAAAGTATCAGAGAAAGATTTGAAAGATGCTTAGATTTGTACTTGGCTCCAAGAGTTAGAAAGAATAAGCTTAACATTGATCCTGAATCTTTAATTCCAGAATTACCATCTCCAAAGGATTTGAGACCATTCCCAATTAGAACATCGACGATATATGAAGGCCATACAGGACGTGTTAGAGCCATGTCTATCGATCCTTCCGGTAATTGGTTAGCCACCGGATCTGATGATGGTACTGTTAGAATATGGGAAGTTCTAACAGGTAGAGAAGTTTATAGAGTTGCCATTGTGGAAGACATTGAAGAAAACCCTGAGGATCATATTGAATGCATTGAGTGGAATCCACTACCTGATGTTGGATTATTAGCTATTGCATGTGGTGACTCTGTGTACTTGATTGTCCCACCTATCTTTGGTTATGAGATTGAAAACAACGGTAGATTGAAAATTGAAGATGGTTGGGGTTTTGCAAAGACAGGAAGTGATAAGACAGATGGTAACGTCAACGGAGGGGACACAAAAGGTGAAGAAGAAAGTGATGATGATGAAGGAGAGTCATCTAGTACAAACGCATCAAAGAATGAATCTGCTAAATGGTACAAACCTACAGCTTCCCAGGTGGCTCGTGGTATATCTGCGGTGATCGCTACATCTAGAGGTAGTAACTCGACTATCTCTACTATCAAGAAGTTATCATGGCACAGAAGAGGTGATTATTTCGTGACGACTTCACCAGATGGTGGTAACAAGACCTCTGTGTTAATACATCAATTATCTAAGCATGCATCGCAATCGCCATTCCGTAAATCCAAGGGTATTATAATGGATGCCAAATTCCATCCATCCAAGCCTAATTTGATTGTCATGTCTCAAAGATATATTCGTATCTATAATTTACAATTACAACAATTGGAAAAGAAGTTGCTACCTGGTGCAAGATGGTTATCATGTTTGGATATCCATCCTAGAGGTGGTGATCATATATTGGCTGGTTCTTTCGACAAGCGTGTGTTATGGCATGATCTCGATTTATCTAGTACTCCTTACAAGACTCTTAGGTATCACGAGAAAGCAGTTAGATCCGTTGCCTTCCATAAAGGAGGATTGCCATTGTTCTGTACGGGTTCGGATGATGGATCGGTTCATGTTTTCCATGGTACTGTCTATGATGACTTGATAACCAATCCAATGTTGGTTCCATTAAAGAAATTGACAGGCCACAAAATTGTCAATTCTTTAGGTATTTTGAATGTCTGCTGGCATCCAAGGGAGGCTTGGTTGTTTACATCCGGTGCTGATGGTACTGCCAGATTATGGACAACTTGATTTTGGATTAGTGTTTCTTTTACCCTGTATTTTTTCACCTTTTTTTTACACAACTATATATATATATTTGTGTAGTTGTTGCAGCGAATATAAAATTTTAATTACATAGACAACATTTTTAAAATGTACACTAGTAAAATACGTAGAGAACAAAATGACAATTTAGTAACACACAACTATTTATCAATCAGCTTCAGTTTTAACTACATACGCCCCCTTTTTGCACGAAGTGTACATTAAACGTTGAGGATGGAAGTACGACTATGCAGCGAAAATTGAACAGTTTGAACGGCTAGAAGCGTCGTTTACTCCTTCCCAAAATATAAATGATAGACCTACAGTTTTTGATTTACCGAACGGCTTATATTCATATTGTACCTATTTTAAGATAGCGGAAGAAATAGCTGCAGAGCAGGTAGATTTGCTCTTTCACTACGGCAAATCTGGCAGGACTCGATGAATCACAACATGACTCTGACAAGAAAAGAGGGTGCGTTGTCCCGTTCTTACGGGGTTGTTGCGGATGATTCACCAATTTTTCATTTATTTCTTTTTTGAGGAGAGTTTGGAATCTGGATCAGGCACCCGGCTTTGGGGGGTGGAATTCTTGTAAATTTATATTTATATGCACTTGCTATATATACATATCCTGTAAGGATTCTAGGGTATAGTTTGTTAATACTACAATATATTGGATGGAAGTGTTGTACATAGCGGGAGTTTGAAGCCGGAAGAGAAATAATGGCTATATACGTATAATAACGGGAGTTTAAGATGAGATGATACGAATCAATTGCTTTCGGATGATTCATGATTCCCGAGTCAAAGTAAAATTGGACAAACATGCATGAAGACACGAATCAGGCAGGATGAAAAATTTAAATCTCTCACTTTGACCGAGCACGGTATAGTAGAATTGGCTTGAGTCAGATGCGATACAATAATTTTTATATAGACCACAATGCCACAATGCCGCCTGCATGCCACGCACAAGGCGTAAGGCCCGACAAATTCCAATTCAAACTTATACAAGCTCTTATAGGGTGTTGAAATGTCGTTTCTATTATTTGAATGGAATCGAATTGACAAAAACAATGCGATATGCGATCCGGTGAATGTGGTTTGACTCATAGACACACTCGATGAATCATAATTTGTATATACTCGGTTATACGGCCGATGTTAGGTATCGGTCGAATCGTCTCGACTCTCGAGAGATACTGGGCGTAACAGGTGAGCCGTACGGATTACTGAAAACACTTAAGATACGCTTGTAGATGAACACAAATTGGAAGACAATCGAATCGTCTCCCTCTATAAGTATATACTGTATATATAGTATATATACAATTAATTATGCACAATATATCTATATATGTGTATAAATAAAAAAATGTGTCCTATAATCACATGGATCAAACTGAAGTCAAGGAAAAAAAAAGCACAAGCTAGAGATCGCTGAAAAAACCCCTAGTCCCCGATACGGGGCGTTCCGAGTTTTCACGGCACCGCAAGCGTGCCCACCCACCGCGGGATCCACAGGCGAGGGGAAGCAGAGGGAATAGGCTACCGGGCGGGGAGGGGAGGGGAGGGGGGAAGAGGGGAAGGCGGTGAGGGGAGAGCGAGTGCCTGTCCACGGGGGGCAGCCCACCGCGAGCACTGCACCTCCACCGGGGGGGGGGGGGGAAGCGCAGACAGGCAAATCTGACGGCGGGAAACGGCGCAAGCAGGCAGCGGCTTCAAGATTCTCCGTTGGGAAACTTTTCACCCTGACTCTTTGCGGCCGTTGATTAAATGTTATAATTTTTATATGGTTTAGGCGTCGAGTCGAATCCATTTTTGTTCCGCCAGCATGGATATATAAATACTCACTTGTAACCTGCCAACTCCTCTTGTGATATTCGTTTTGTTTCCCCTCTTTTCTTTCTCTCCTTTCTTTTCTTCTTCATTTTTCTTATCCACTTCTCGCTTTAATTGAACTCCTTCTTCCTTCCCACAATGTTCAGATTAACTGCTAGAAAACAATCTCAATTCGTCTCATTGGTTTCAAAGAGAAACCAATCCTTCTGGGCTTCAATTAAGAAGGCCCCAGCTGACAAGATCTTGGGTCTAACTGTCCTGTACAACAGCGACACTAACCCAAAGAAGGTCAACTTGGGTGTTGGTGCTTACAGAGACAACGATGGTAAACCTTGGATCTTACCTTCTGTTAAGGCTGCCGAAGAAATTCTAGCAAAGACCGAAGTTAACAAGGAATACGTTCCAATTGTTGGTTCTCCTAAATTCAACGAATTGATCAAGAAGATGCTATACACCCACGACGAGGCTGGTTTGCAATTGTTGAAAGATGAAAGAGTCATCACCTCACAAGGTATCTCCGGTACGGGATCTTTGAGAGTCTTGGGTGAATTCGTCAAGACTTTCCACAACAATAAGAAAGTTTTGGTTCCAAACCCAACTTGGGCCAACCACGTTGCCATTTTGGAAAAAGCTGGTTTGACCACCGATAAATACAGTTACTACGATTTCAAGACCAACGCTTTAGATGAAGCTGGTATGTTGTCCGATCTCGCTGCTGCTGAAGAAGGTACCGTTGTCTTATTACACGCTTGTTGCCACAACCCAACTGGTGTTGATCCAGAATTGGAACAATGGGACAAGATCTTGGACGTTATTTCCGAAAAGAAGTTGTTACCAATCTTGGATATGGCTTACCAAGGTTTCAGATCAGGTAACCCAATCGATGATTTGGCTATCTTGTTCAAGTTCAACAAGTACGTTGCCGATGGTAAGTTACCAAACTTCATGCTATCCCAATCGTTTGCTAAGAACATGGGTTTATACGGTGAAAGAGTTGGTTCTTTGTCCATCATCACATCTGGTTCTGAAGAATCCGTTAGAGTTAAATCTCAATTGGAAAAGGTTATCAGACCACTATACTCGTCTCCTCCATCTCACGGTTCCAAATTGGTCGAAATCATCTTATCTGAAGAATCTATCTACAAGCAATGGTTGGAAGATGTCAAGGTCATGTCCGATAGATTGGTTGACATGAGAGCTTTGTTATACGACAAGTTGAAGAACACCTACGGTAACAAATTGGACTGGGAACACTTGTTGAACCAAAAGGGTATGTTCTGTTACACTGGTTTGTCTGAAGAACAGGTGCAAAAATTGATCAGCAAGAGTGTTTACTTGACATCTGATGGTAGAATTTCCATTGCAGGTATCTACCCAGCCAATGTTGATTACTTGGCAAAGGCCATTCATGAAGTTACTTCTGCTTAATTCAAATCCTAATTTTTTCTTCTTCTTATATTCTTCTTTACGCTGGTTTCATGATGTATTTTTTCTTTTGATCTTTTTTGATTTTCCATTTTTTGTGAAGATATCTATGCTCCTTCAGACAATCTTATCGAATGCATGATATGAAGGTTTAACATATTGATCTTCACTTATGAAGGAAGTTTGGTGCGGCACTTAATAAAAGCTCGAGACCATCACATCACCACTCATTCTTCTTTTCTCAACCCATTCCATTATTCGGTCTACACTAGATCTACTTCATTCCTATATTATCGATCCGTTTGTATACTTTGGCTTAATAACAAATTTAGACCTACTATTCCACATATATCCATTACTGTAAATATAGATCTTATCAGCGGGGTGCATGCGTGCGTGCGTACGTACGTGCCCGAAATGCTAGCTAACTCACATACCCGAAGGAGAGGCTTCCTAAAGGGGCAAAACCTGGGGTGTGTACATATATCACGTGACTACAAAGTCAAGAGTTCTGTTTATGTTTGTATTTCGGTGCGTCGACGTTTACGGGGAGCGTCGGCGACTGACGAATCGACGATGAGATGACCGTCGACCGTGACGTTAGGTTACTCCGTGAGCTGACCTACCAGTCTGCTATAAATACAAATCGATGCAGCCTTGTTGTCTTATTGTTTCCCCCTTCTCTTTCTCCACACTCAAAATCCTTTTTATCTTGTTCGACTTTGGAATTGAACTGAATATATTTATTTTTGGATAACCTATTAACAAATATCAGATATGTCATATTCGATTACAGAGGTCACAACGGTTCCGTTTAAGGATCAGAAACCAGGAACTTCCGGGTTGAGAAAGAAAGTGACTGTTTTCCAAAGTGCCAATTACACCGAAAATTTCTTGCAGGCTTGCTTTGATGCCATTCCTGAAGGTTCAGCCGGCTCCACTCTAGTAGTTGGTGGGGATGGTCGTTTTTACAACGATCATATCATTCAATTGATCGCCAAGATCGGTGCTGCCAATGGGGTCAAGAAGTTGATCATCGGGCATCACGGTATCTTGTCGACTCCTGCTGCTTCGAACGTTATTAGAACTTATGGTCCTAATGGGGATGGTGCTGAAGTGACTGGAGGTATCATCTTGACTGCTTCACATAACCCTGGTGGACCTAAGAATGATGCTGGGATCAAGTACAATTTGAGTAATGGAGGTCCAGCACCAGAAAGCGTCACCAACAAGATCTACGAATGTTCGTTGAAATTGACAAGCTACAAGATCATCAAGGATCTACCAGAGGTTGACATTTCAACGGTGGGGGTTTCCACCTATGGTCCATTGGAAGTTGATATCATCGACTCTACCGCTTCGTACGTCAAGATGTTGAAAGAGATCTTTGATTTTGAGTTGATCAAATCCTTCATTGCTAAGAAGACTCCTGAAGGTTTCAGATTCTTGTTTGATGCATTGAACGGTGTCACTGGTCCTTATGGTCAGGCAATCTTTGTTGACGAGTTAGGCCTACCAGAGACTGCGATCCAGAACTGTACTCCAAAACCAGACTTTGGTGGATTGCACCCTGATCCAAACTTAACCTACGCTAGAACTTTGGTTGACAAAGTTGATTCTGACCACATTGCATTTGGTGCTGCATCCGATGGTGACGGTGACAGAAACATGATCTACGGTGCAGGAACTTTTGTGTCTCCTGGCGATTCCGTCGCCATCATTGCTGAAAATGCACAGTTCATCCCATACTTCCAAAAAAATGGCGTTCATGGTCTTGCAAGATCGATGCCAACCTCGGGTGCTCTAGACTTGGTTGCCAAGTCGAAAGGTTTGAACGTGTACGAGGTGCCAACAGGTTGGAAATTCTTTTGTGCGTTGTTCGATGCTAAGAAGTTGTCTATCTGTGGTGAAGAGTCCTTTGGCACTGGGTCGGATCATATCAGAGAGAAAGACGGTTTATGGGCCATCGTTGCTTGGTTGAACGTTTTAGCAGCTTTTGCTAAAGAAAATCCAACAATCGAGCCTTCCATTGCCAACGTTCAAATATCATTCTGGAAGAAGTATGGAAGAACTTTCTTCACGAGATACGATTACGAAGGATGCGAGTCCGAAGCAGCACAGAGAGTGATTGATTTCTTACAAAGTAAAGTTGATTCGTCTGATTTCGTTGGATCTAAGATTGGATCGTTGGTTGTCAAGGAGGCTGCCAATTTCTCATACACCGATTTAGATGGGTCGGTTTCTACGAAGCAAGGTTTGTTTGTGAAGTTAGACACCGGATTGAGATTTATTGTTAGATTATCCGGTACTGGTTCATCTGGTGCTACGATCAGATTGTACCTTGAGAGACACTCAAGTGACGTTTCGGATAAAGTGTTATCGTTGTCTGCTTCAGAGTTCTTGAACGAGGACCTTGATGAAGTATTGAAGTTTTTGCAATTCCAAGAATTTATTGGTAGAGAGGAACCTGATGTTAAGACATAATCGAGTTTTAATTAAATCCATTCTGTTTTTTTATAGCTTCTTCACTTTCATTTTTCAATTATTTTCTATTCAGCCATATATATTTTTGTTGTCGATTTCATTTTCAGTAGATATACGTACATAACCAGTTTGAGGATTCTGAATTTAAGCGTTACTAGCTAATGTAAAGAAAGGGTGATTCAATTGTAGCAGTATCGATAAAAATTATACATCAGGGTATTTTTTCCTGTAAAAGGATAAAGAAAAGTAATAAAAGAAATAGGAGTCTAAAACAGAAAGAATATTAGTCATTATTTTCAAGACAAGAACAAAGAAAAAACAGAGGAGAAAGGAATAAACAGACTCCGATGAAACATTCATTCTGAAAGTGCAGTGATTCAAAGTAGTTGTTATTTAAATCAACATAGCACCTAAAGCGACCAAGAATGAACCAGCACCAATGGCAATTGTACCAGCACCAGCTGCGCTTGAAGAAGAATCAGAAGCAGTGGAGACGGAGTCAGAAGCGGTTGAAGAAGCACTGGATTCTTTTGAAGTTCCGGTAGCGGTGGTCTTGGAAGATCTAGTGGATTGGGAAGCACCAGAGTGTGGGGCAGCAGAACTAGAACGAACACCGCTGCTAGGAGCGCGGGAACCAGAAGCAACAGCAGCAGCAGCAGAAGTAGATTCAGCGTCAATACCAGCATCTTCTAACCAAGCAGTCTTGTTGTCCAAACATTCGGTACCTGTTGGAGTAATTGGGTACGAGCAGACACCCATTGCAGAAGATAGGAACTTACCGTAGTCGGACCACAAACACCAACCACATTCCAAACAGCCTGGAACCAAAGAGACGAACTGACTGGATGAGACACACAGACACGATGCATCATAGTCACCATCGGTTTTACCATCTGGAGAACAAGTTCTGGCAGCCAAGATGGCATAACCACAAGAGGCATGACAGTCGTAAGAAGCTTCAGAAGCAACAGAGATACCGTTGGCGTCGGCGAAAGCCAATGGGTTAGCTTCAGCAATAGCGTTGGCTTGAGAAGCGATAGCTAGGACGGTAGATAGAACGACGGTTTTTGAGAACATTTTCTTATGTGATGCGAGATGCTAAGCGATTGTAAAGAGGTTGTTGAACAGAAAGAGAAAAGAAGGAAAGAAAGAAAAAAGCAAAGGAAGAAGTATAGTAAAGTGAAGTGAAGTAAAATCAAGTAAAGCTATAAGTGAAAATAAAAGTTTAAAGGATGAAAAACAGAGCAAGTACCATGCTATTGTTAGCAATGAAGGGAGCAGCACTTGGCGGACAGAAGCGGAAATAAACTACATTGGGAGCGCATCAGGCGGGCCACCAGGCAACCCACCATAGCAGCTAGGGCTTTTCGGTCAAACACGAGGAGTATATCGATCGATATAATATAAATTTATATCTAGCCGATCGAATAGCAGAGGTAGCTAACAATGCCAACAATAATTTGTATGGGGAGCATCTGTTTATCGGTCTTAGTGACCGCGTCGCTGTCGCCGTCGCCGCCGCTCACAGAAGTGCTGCCTTATATTGATTTTTTTTCTCCTTGCATATATAGGTATCCCTTTCTAAATTTTCACTCATGGGTTTGTGTATTCATTGCCCAATTCTGATTAAATTGGCGTTCCACGTTGCACGCGTCACAGGAGATACATGTATACATGCAATATATATATATATATAGCTTAAGACCACATTCTTGGGGAAAATTAATATATTAAGCAGAAACCTTCAAATGTCGAAAGGGGACGAGATATACTGTCTCTTCAAATAGCGCCAGATACCAGCCCGATGTGGCTGGTGAGCAGAGATATAGTATAACATCAGCAGATTATTCAAAGGCTGTGCACGGCCCCCGCAGTTGAGAGGCCGGCAGAAGTCTGTTGTTTCCTCAGCCACGCTTGTGTTTAGCTGTGACTGGATAAATTTAGAATTGTTTCTTACAACAAATTACGATCATGTCAACCTTTCTTTCTTTCAATTTATTTCTTCAATGTAAATAGTTATAGTTGCATGCATACATATATATATATAGTTCTTAAACATATTGCCATTTGGCTGACCATATAGAGTCATGTTTGCTTGGTGTTTCTTGTCTTATTTTCCATCCCTTCCCCCTTCTTCGTTTCACCCCTCGTCGGTATACCAACCAGTACAATGGATGGATAGACAACCTGGCCATGTGGTTAATTCTCCTTATTCCTATAATAATTAACCTATATACATATATATATATATATATACTCATCCGTTCACTCTTGTGAACAATGTCGTTCTATTGTCTCTTTCTACAATCGATAGTGGCTTCTCACTCCCCGAGTCCCCGTAGCTTTTTCTTCTCTCTCTCTCTCTCTCTCTTGACTGTTTTCCGAGATTTACTGTATAAATTTGGAAATTGCTACCAGCACAATAAGTAAATCATATTTCTCATTCGATTGATGTTGTTGAGGTATAACTTTTATCAACTTTATAGAGGGGGAAAGTACTACGATGCCATCGTATTCCCCTCCTGTTCCTAGGCTTCAAAACAGATTCTACTAGCAGATCATCTTGGATATTCACTGATCGTCTTGGTCGTCCTTTCTGCCTGACATCGGCAATATCTGCGATCTATCGATATACTATATCTATCTCTCCAACTTTGAATGGCTTCGCTCTCATCAGGGAGACCCACGCGATACGCGGAGAACGTCGTGCGCGGGGCTTATCTCAACATATCTTAACGTCTTAGCGTTCGCTTCACATCGCACACACATACTGACTGTCAGGCTATTCGGTAATCACACCAGATCGATAACAAGGTTTACAATTTAACCAGCCACAAATCTTCTCCTTTTACTACTATATACCAACCCTACATTGCATAGAAACGACCCCAAGCTCCACAACACCTATCAGCACTCTTTATCTCTCTAAAAGCAACGCAAGATGCCATCCAAGAGAGTGTTCACAGCATTCTGGATTTTTGGCCTGGTCAACAATGTCCTCTACGTCGTCATCTTATCTGCCGCAGTTGATTTAGTGGGTCCTCTGATCCCCAAGGCAACCGTCCTAATTGCCGATGTCGTTCCTTCTTTCATATTGAAGATCACCGCTCCGTTCTTCATCCATTTGATACCTTATGACGTTCGTATATTCATCCTTGTTTTCTTGAGTTTCTTTGGAATGTTGATAGTCTCTCTATCCAACACCATCCCTTCCATCTTGTTTGGAATAGTGCTCGCATCCATGTCTTCAGGATTAGGTGAAACAACCTTCTTGCAGTTGACTCATCACTACTCCGAAATATCTTTGAGTGCTTGGAGTTCCGGCACAGGGGGTGCAGGTTTGGCAGGATCGTTCATCTTCATGATGATGACTACATGGTTAAACGTGTCTCCTCGCACCACTTTACTCTTATTTGCTGTTGTCCCTTTTACTTTTGTGTTTGCATACTTAAAGTTGTTACCTCCTAGTATCTCTGTAAAGAGACGGTACTCTGATGCTTCGTGGTCTGCCACACACCCACCACTCAGTAGTACAAACAGCAACACGAACTTAACATTACTTGGTGAAGCAAACTCCGACGAGGGATTTATACCTATGGAGCAATCCACTACTGACGATACCATCAACATCAATTTGCTCAAAGATGGAAACATCAACACTTGGAAATCTTCAATGATCGCATTGTCAGAACACATCCACCTAACTTTGGCCAAGATCAGACCATACCTGCTTCCATACATGGCACCTCTATTCACAGTTTACACGGCGGAGTACATCATAAATCAAGGTGTCTCACCAACGTTGCTGTTTCCCATCGAGTCCATGCCGTTCGAAAATTACAGAGACGCATACGTCACCTACGGAACGTTGTACCAGCTCGGCGTGTTCATTTCAAGGTCCTCCGGCTCGTTCATTCGAATAAGAAGAGTGTGGATTCCTTCTGTGTTGCAATTGCTCAATTTACTGATCTGTATCTTACAATCTATATATGTTTTCGTTCCTCACTTCTACATCGTCTGCATCCTAATCTTCTACGAAGGCTTGCTAGGCGGGTCATCGTATGTCAACACTTTTATGTTGGTTAGTGAGAAGACGTCGTTGACGGATAGAGAGTTTGCTATGGGTTGTGTTGGGATCAGTGATTCTGCGGGCATTGTTCTAGCTGCTGCAATTTCCATGTTCGTCGAGCCTGCTTTATGCCATTATCAAGTCTCTGATGATAGACCTTACTGTACTTTACACTGAATTTGTATCAGGCGCTACTTATACATATAAATATACGCACATTATTTCTTGTTTATATAAAAAGTCATGAATAAATATTACAATGACAACTATGCCAGAGCATCCGTAGAGTTCGACTCATGTAACATGCACTTCTCCTTACACTGTTGCATCAAATTCTCTATTATCTTCTGGTTTGTATCATTAGTTTGCACCCTGCTTAGAATGGTAAAACATTGCAACAGCGTCAAATTTGTAGCATAATCTTCTTCAACCAACGCAGGGGATAAAGAGGTCCGTCCATCTGGGTTGCCCACCGACGACCGCCGTCTAGATGGGATCTTACCTAGGTACTCATGGTACGAAGGTGACGTACCCAATCTGTTCAAAGAAACCGACGATGAACCACCGGTACCCATACCAGCACCGGCTACCGATTCAACAGTGGGTGAATTGATATCTATTGCTTGACTTGGCTGTGTTTGACCACCAAAGTACGAAATTCCAGATGTGACCGACATCGAGCGTGGGTGGGAGTAACTTGCATGTGGGCTGTGATTGCTACCACCGGTGCTGGTGCCAGCGCTACCGCTCCCGTTACCAGTTCCCGTTGGGAAGTTGGTGTGAGTGCTCATTCCAAAGATTCCTGAGGATGACAACGAGTTCGGATTACGTGCTTGATCCTTGTCTTCTCCAAATTTCCGGTTCATTTCATACAGCGGTATCACGACGTTATCTCTGAATGCGACAAGGATTATGTTCCGAACCGTGCGGTTCCCGCCCCCAACAGAATTGTTTATTCCTTGTAAAGAATTAGGTTGGTTTGTTGGTGGCATGGCAGAAGAGCCATTCAATTGATTGTCGCTATTCGAGGATGATGAATGTGTCATTCCAGAAGAAGCAATCCCAGAGTTTGTTGCAAATTCATCAACAGGCAAAAAGACTCCTTCTAAATAGAAAAACAGATCGTTGTAAAAAAAATCCCACAATAATGAACAACCTTTCTCGAAGTGGTGATTCGTGGCAAACATGTTTATGTTGAATGGTTTCAAATGTGACGTGGTTTTTTTGTAGAAAAGAGGGGAGTCTCTTAACAGTTTGATTTCTTTTGTATTCTCGTCGACAGATAGCTGGTTCATCAAAGTGTTCATGCCAGTCTTTAGAAACTCATGGATCTCATCAACGACAGCGTTGCTGCTCGTGCTTATAGGCGACATTGGGTCCAATGAAGAGCCACTGGGAGAATAACCTATACTGCTTGCAAACGTTGGAGTAGGCATACCTAGAGGTGTGTACGGCTCGTTGCTGTACAGTCCAGAACTCCGACCTCCCGTATGTGAAGCCACTAAAGGTGAAGCAATTGGAGAATACATTGGAGTTCCACCTGTCGCAGTAGGTGCCGGCGGTGGCTGTGTAGGTGTGAAATTTGTGGAATTGTAAGGAGAACTCTGGTTCGTCCTGAGGCTTATGTGCAAGTAAACTAACTTGTTGATATCTTCAATCGGTGTCTTGAGACGTTCACATTTGAACAACGGGCTTACCAAATTACAGACGATTATCCATGCCTCGTCGGTAATGGCATCCTTATCACCAGATAACGAGGCATTGTTGACTGACATTTTCTCAAGCTCTGTAATTGTCTTTTGCAGATCATTCACAGACATTGTGGCATTCATTGAGGATGGATGGAAAGTATACATCGTTTCTCCGCCTTTGTTTATTGCAAGTTTAGAGTTCGAGTTAGATGACGATTTCGTGGGATCCTTTCTGGATCGAAGCAAGTTATGATAATGGTGATGTCTATGCTTCGACTTGATCTGAGGCGAATTGGCGGTGGAGTTTGAATGCTTATCATTGAACGAGAACCCACCAAAGGTGGCGATTCTCTCAACTTCTTTAGAGGTTCTCGCCAATGGTGACTTCAGCTCCTTTGAAGAAGGGATCATTGTCGTTTGAATCGATAAGCTTTCTGGTTTCTTGAGTTTTGATGATAAACCGGAACTGGAGGGTATTCTATCGACAGATAGCGAAGATACCGTTGGTGTCACTGACGTAGACGCTGGATCGGAAGTGTTGGACTCTCCAGGGGTTTTCTTCATGAAATCGGCAGTTCTGGTGATGAACCTCGTGAACTTGTTGTCTTTTCCCAGTCTTGAAAGCGTAGTTGATGATGAAATTGTACGATATAAATTGCTGTTGTTTGTCACATTATGGCGATCATCGTAATCTTGCTGGTGATCAAAACTGGAACGAACGTTGTTGAATTCCACATTTGAAGCTGCGTTCAACTGCGTAGGGAGTAACGTACTCGACGAATCATTGCCATTAGTATATAGCTGCATCAAATTGGTATTGCTTGTACTGTTCTTTAATGGACCTTGTATCTGTAACTGCAGTGGCGGTTGCTGCTGGGTACCCGATATAGATTTATTTGTCCCCGAAACCCTGTCAAAGCTTGAATCTGTGCTACTTTCAAAGCTGTCTCTCGACGCGGAGCTCGAGGGCGTTCTGGCTCGACTTAATGTCAAAGAGGGCTTTCTTTTGGATGAGTCAAACATGAATGTGTATATAAGTTGTTCATAAACACAGGATCCTTCTCCGAAGAAAAATTACCCCGGTCTTTAGATAGATATATATAGTAACGAGATAAAATGTCTTTCTCCTTTCAAAGAAAGAAAACGGCGTCTGTAGGGAGGAAATCGACGCGGCCGATTTGCCAGGAGAAGAACCCAAGTCGATCCCCGGTATCAGGATGCATGAAGCTCCATTTGATCATTTTATGTTTTTGTTTCTTTGTTGCCAATTATCCCTGTCTTTTCCTAATTTCCAATTGATTATAGAATATGGTGGATGAAATAGTTGACAGCTTTTCGAGCAGCCCCATAACGATCCACGAAGATTACATTCAGAGGTCGAACTTCGACGAATCCAACGTGAGTGATCTTAGCATTAACTCTGAATCAAATTCCACATACGAGTTTCAACCTCCTCCGAACGGATTATTTTTGAACCAACTGCAACACAGAAGATCCACAGTTTCTTTGGTATCGAATTCAATTATTGTAAACGACTTCTCTCAAGTTGGTGGTACTACGACTGCAGTCACTTTGGAAACAGTGCAAGGCGATGAGATACCACCAAGTCCAAGGGTATTCCAAAACACAGCTGCAAGCATTCTATCCTCCCAAACAACACCTGTTCTCAAGCTTTACAACAATGAGCATGAACATCAGTTATCAGATGATGACCCACTGAACGCCAATTCTGGTGATTTGCCGATCAAGCAACAAGATGAAGATTCAATTGTGAAGCTACTGTCACCGTTGATCAAAGATCAGAATTCGATAAATAATACCAGCATGTCCGCAAGCATATTCAGCGACCAGGCTTCTACAATGCAATCAAACTTTGGTTTAGACCCCACGGCGAATACACCAATTGATTTTGGATTTCAGTTAGAGAAAGCTGATAACGATTCAAGTAAAGAGGCATTCTTTGCGAAGAAGAAACATTTCTTCATCTTGTCAAATGCCGGTAAACCTATCTATTCAATGCACGGGTCCGACGACATATTGACTGTTTATTCAGGGATCATTCAGACCATCGTCTCTTTCTTCCAGTACAACCCCGATGGTGAAACAGAGCAGTTAAAATCGTTTGTTGCTGGTGACGAAAACGAAAAAGTTAGATTTTTGTTTCTAAATCGATCGCCTATTATCCTGATGGCTAGCTCTACGTTAGGTGAGTCAGATATTCAATTAAACCAGCAGTTGGATTTTTTGTATAACTTCTTGTTGACGACGTTAAGCAAACCTCATATAGACAAAGTATTCCAAAGAAGAGAGAACTTTGATTTGAGGAAGTTATTGGGTAAAGCAGATATTGCATGCTTGGATTCCATCTGTAACGATTTGGCTAACTTCAATAATCCTGGGTTAATTATAGGAGGTATAGAATGCGTCAAGATACGGAAGACTATTAGAAATAAGATTGAAAACATGCTGCTTGAGAATAAATCAGAGAACTTATTGTATGGACTGATAGTGGCACCTAATGGCAGGTTGATAACGGTATTACGGCCAATGAGACATACATTGCATACTTCAGACTTACAATTGTTGTTTTCAATGATATTCAATACCAACACTTTCAAATCTACATCTAGAGAAGATGCAAATGAGGATCGTGATGAACAAAAATTGCAGTTGACTTCAAACGAAGAATTTTGGGTTCCCGTTTGTCTACCGAAATTCAATCCTAATGGTTTCTTATACTCTTTTATCCAATTTATTGACTTGAAAGACGAAAGACTAATGAAATTGCACGATATAAACATGGACATACTAAAGAATAAAAATATTTCTGCTGACTCCAGTAAGATCACGATCATTCTAATTAGTGCTTACAAAGATTCGTTCTTCGAACTGAGAAAGATTTCCAATAATGTAATCAAGTCTTTAAAACTGGATAGATCAATATACAGGGAACTATTTAGGTCGGTTGTGGGGACTCAAGGAGCGAACGGGCGAACTGGTTTGTCGAGTGGCAAAGTATCACCTATCGACATACCTGCACCTTTAGTCAAGCATTTTATCTTTAAGTCGAAAAAGTATACACAGTTCGTCTATTCCAGGTTACAAGGTCAAGAAGGGGACGAGAATTCAGAGATCAACAAGGGCCAGTTGATGATGGTTTACTCATACTTACATTCTCGTATGCTGTTCACCAACCGTAGTGCTGGGAATATCCAAAACCAAAATGAAGGGAACGGAAACGGGAAAGACGATGCTTTTATGGAGTCAAATTTCATTAACCAGGTGAAATGGAAGTGTGGGAACGACCAAATCATTGGGTTGTTGATATCCACTAGTACTTATGAAATTTATTTGATTAATAATGGGGGTTATCTGGATAAAAGTATGCTGGTCAAATCTTGTAAAAATATTATCAGGTGGTGCAAGAAGAACGAAGAAAGATTGTTTATTTGTGGGGGTGCAGTTTTTTAAATCAAAATGGGAAGTAACGTATATAAAGAGCTAGGATAATTATTTTGTTTTTAGATACTGGTTTAACAATATGTATTATGCATGAATGACATTTTTGCTAGCATGCGGAACAAAAAAAGAAAACATTGCTTAGAAATGTATAATATATAAATAGTTTCATGGAAAAAAGCAACTCTGACTTATAAAAATTTTCTATCAAGCCATAAGTTTAGTTCATTAGATGCTCATGAGCGTAACGGTAGGATTCAACTAACCCTTTGAAGTGGGAAAGAGCGCTCAAGACAACCAACACGTGGAAAATTTGATGCGAATTACCGTAAATATCAAACAAACCAGGTTTAAATCTCTCTGGGATTCTCAATGCATAGATTGCAGCACCAGAGACGTAACCGGCACCCTCAGACAATACCCAAACTAAGCCTGCTCTATCAAATATCTCATCGACCCCGTACTTGGAACACCCGTAAGTAATTGGAAAAATAGATGAAATTCCAAACAGAACAAACATGCACGCACGGAATGGTCTCCAGTGTGGCTCTTTGAACTCTGGATTTAACGTCATATACAAACAGAAGGATCCGAACAGAAAGACGAACCCTATAAAGAGCCACATGGGGGAAGGATTATCCCATAGGGAGTAGTAAATGATTCCGATCATCGAGGTGACAATCAAAACAATGATTCCAACGTAGTCAATTTGAGAGCCAACGGAGGCCACTTTGTAAGAGTGACATTTTACACAGTGGAAAGTAGCGGAGCAAGAGAGACACGTTGAAAACCCGAAGAAGAAAAGGTTGAATATGAAGTAGTCTGAATTAGTGGTGTTGTCATATTTTGGAATGAAAAGTATGGAAGATGGAATGCATGGAATCAAACTGTCACTGTTGTACTTTGGAAAGAAAATAGTAAGAACGATGGATGCGACGAGCAACACTGCTGGTAGCAGCAAACCAGGGAGGAGATGTGTCAAAATGTTGATAGTTTCGTTGTGTACATAAAATAAGGAGTCGTAACATTTCTTATAGCTATTTGTCTCTCTGATATATCCAGATAGAATATAGTGGTTATCCTGTTGCCATACAGGGACCTCGTGGTATCGATAGAGTTTGGTTTTCCATTTGTTATCGTCTGTAATTAAACTGGATGTCTGAGTTGGTTCATCCATAAGGGAAAAAGAAGAAGAAGACATTTCTTGCAGTGGCAAATCTAGTCTAGTTGTAACTCCACCTGATGATCTTCTACGAATATTCGCCATGAAAAAAGCTGAATAGGTCCATATACATGCAGATTAACCCTCAATTACATCGAAACCACCACTTCCAACAAAGTGTTGAAATCCAACAAACCATCAAACCATCCCTTGCGGCTCTCTGCAGATAACCGGGCGGTGCACAAACAAAACTTCAACGGCTGTGTGATGACGTCGATCACGGTCGATCGACGCAACAAAAAAGAGATCGAGATTGTAGTTGTGTCCACTGCCACAGTGCCACAACCGTCTGTCACTTCTTGGCACTGTTCAATAGGCGCTGGCGGGAAAGTCTCAACAGCCTTCTCAGTCTCTTGTAAGGACGGGGCTTGGTGATAAGAGAGTGGTGGAATGAGGGATGGAAAACATGGTGGTGCTTAATTGACTCAGATAGATAGTGACTTTTGTGGTTTGATATCAATAAACATAACTGATTTGCTTTGCGATAAACAACAATGAAATCTGTATCGATAAATGACCAAGAGAAACGTCTTTTGCGGATGTTGAACTCCAATGGGAATGCTAATAAGTGTGGTGAATGTTCTGCTATTTATCCAACTTGGGCTTCCTGGAATTTGGGTGTCTTTTTGTGCGGTAGATGTGCTTCGATACATAGATCTCTTGGCCCCGAAGTTTCACAAGTCAAATCGTTAAGTTTGGATACCTGGTCGAACCATGAGTTGGACGTTTTAGAATCCATTGGCAACAAAGAAAACCATAAGATTTGGAACAACAAGAAGGTTCCATTTCCATTCGATGATGATGATAAGGAGGCAATCAATTTGTACTTGAAGGATAAATATGTCAATGGGAAATTTAGAACCACTGCAATTTCAGAAGAGGATTATAATTTGTATGATGAAAGAGCGAGACGTCGTCGTGGGGGAAGTAGAAGTAAAAGCAGTGGTGGCAGACACGGCAGTTATTCGTCTTCCAGCAATTATGACTCTCGTCCACGCTCACGCTCACGCTCGCAATCATATTCACGCAGATTGGAATACAGATCCGTCACATCTTCAGAAAGAAGCCGTTATGGTGATAGAGCAAGAAAGTTGAAATACGATTATGGATTCGAAGATGAGACGTTAAATATTGAAGCTTTGGTTTTAACCAAAGGTGATTTTAACGAGGCAATGGCGCTGTTGAAAAAGGAATCTAGAGATGATGCTGCGCCACCACCTTTACCTAGACGGAGACCAACTGCAGGTGCATTGATGGATTCCACAAAGACAGGTGGTAATAACTTTGATTGGTTGAGCGGTAGTGACCAAAACGGATCCACGGCCACCATGATGAATAACAACACACCTGCTGTTGATGATAATCAAGTTTACCAGTATGTCGATCCAAATACTGGACAGGTGTACTATATTGATTCCCAAGGCCAGCAGTACATTGATCCTCAAGCTGAACAACAGAGCCAACTTTTGTTGCAGCAGCAGCAGCAGATGATGCTCATGCAACAACAGCAAGCACAGCAGATGACAGGAGTGGATAAATCCTCGATAATGTCACTATACAGTCAACCAACGTCTATATCTGTGGGAACCAATTTGACAAGACAAACGACGGCTGCAAGTACTGGGACCCCATCTTTGAACGAGCTACAAATGCAACAACAGCAGATGCAGTTATTACAGCAGCAGCAGATGCAATTACAACAAATGCATATGATGAACGGTGGCCAGATTCAGAATGGAGGAATGGTGATGCCTCAACAGACTCAGCCTGGACAGGTTCAAATTCAACAAAGTGGGATGATGGGATACCCTTCAGGAGCACAGTATTTTACTGGATTTTAGGTAGAAGTATATGATAAAGTTTACGTTTGTATTTTTGATTTAATTTCCTTTCAATGTACGATTACTGTCGAGTCCTTTGTATTCATTTGTTCGAGATCTTTTATGAGACTGCTGGATGCGGTTTTTTTTTGTTTCTTTCTTTTTATACTAATATGATAAAAGTACTCTCCTCAAAATATGCAAATAAATTAATGAAAAGGAAAATGAGAAAGACAAATCCAAGTAAAGAGGCCATTTCTATAAAAGTAATAAAATACTTTTTATTCTGGAATCTCATCAACCACAATATATTTATGCACTTCTTCTACACCATACAGCCATCTTTGATAAAAATAGCCCCCATCGAACAGAACCGTACCAGCACTTCCTAAAATGTAAGGTAGTTCCACTTTGAGGAAGGCAAGCTTTTCACCAGGAACACCATCGCCCTTTTCCAACATCGAGCAGATGATTGAAAGAGAGTAAGTCAGGTTCCCAATTAATGCAAACATGAACAGCAAAGGGGAAATTCCTTCAACTGATTTTCTGAGATAATTTTTATATAGTTGAGGTATACGAGAGGACAAGTATATGAAAGTACAGGTCCATGCTATGCAGGTGCCTAATTTTTGTCTTGTTGTTAAGGACACTATGCCATTGACGTGGAATGAGGTTGGTGGTTCATCTGGCAGTCCGTCAAATGGGATAGGGGTTGCCAGCGATCTAGGAACGATCGATAATGCAGATAGAATGATGGATGACAACCTCGTTAATTTATGCTTAAAGTTGAATGCTGGAATTGTTGAGGAAGTTGGAGAGCCTGCATGGTGAAGATGGTAGTTAGAGTAGTGGATGTACTGGTATATGAGGATGATGTCGTTGGAGATGAAATAGCAGGAAAGGTACATCTGGAAAGGGAGCTGGTTGGTCAGATAGCATCCCAGAAAGCTTGTGAAATCTCCAAAGAACCAAAGAACAAGAAACTGAACCGATATACCATCAACTTTTTTGTTCTTGTAGTTTTGGAATTGCTGAGGTAGCTGAGCCAAGATCCAGGACACTGTGGAGACGATCGAGAGGATCGTGGATATGTTATGGAACAATTCTGGCGAGGGCATTATCCTGAGAGAAGAAGGAGAGTGATACCCAACTAGAAGCTGATTCCACTATAACCACTACAAAAACAAAACAAAACAAAACCACCCCGTACAAAACACGGCTGACTGGCGGCCTCATCTTAATTAATAAATGATCAAATTCGAATTTAAACGGTAATCAGAAACGGAAATCAAAGAGGCAAAAGAGTGCGGCACCGCCACAGAGATAAGGATCGGCGCGTCGATCGACGATTGACTGATAGGCCAACCGGGTGGCTGAGTAAGCATCTCGTTCCTGGTTGGCTGTGGCTGTGGCTGTGGCGTTTCCCACTCTGTATGCGCGTATATTATTTCTTCCCCCTTCAGGCTTCAGCTCGGCTCTGCGCCAGTTTCTATCTATCTATCATATCTATCCTAGCTTTTATCTATCTATATCTATTCTATATTCTATAATCTTTATCCTCTTTTATATTATATCCTCTACTACAATATATCATATCATATCACCGCTGAAGACACGTCCACCACCACTTGTCTCTCTGAGTGCCAAACCGTTGTATATACTCTATTGCCACCCGCCATTATTTTGACTCATCTCATCTCATCTCACCGGATTTCCCACTCGTGCTGTCACGCTTCCTTTGTTTAGTTGTGTGACTCAGACTCTCTGGTGACTCGCTTCACACGGAGCTTCACTCACCTCTACTTGAAGGCGTTTCCGTTCTCTTTTTGTCTCTGATTTAACAGCATTTGCCATCGTTGGTTCAAGAGTCTCTGCCAGTTGCTGGTGTTTTACGTGCCGGTTACTCATTCACCTGCCTCCGTTGTATCTATCGATCTGTGCTTACGCCACCTCCACCCCCCCCCCCCCCGCTTCCCGCTTGCACATTTTCGTTTCCCCTTTTCTATCCATAACCGCTATTGTAATTATTATACAAGGTTACTCGCTTTAATTCATCGTCTGTTGCTACCGACAAACATCTGGCTTTAATTCACTTGTTTGCAATTTCTGCCATATCGCTCTTCTCAAAGAAAAAAAAAGCCCTCAAAAAGACAAAAAAAATATTTAGTTTAAATCAACATACTAAAACACCAAAAAAATAATCACTCTCAGCGATTTCAAAAGACACTAGAAATACACAGGTACAATCCTTTCTTCCATTAAACGAAATGTCAAGATCACAACAATCACAGCAATTGCAGTCACAACATCCTCAAGTGATAGGTAATTTTGTGATAGGTCCCGAAATTGGACGGGGCTCATTTGCCAATGTTTATAAAGGTTACGATGTCAATACGAAGAAGCCTGTTGCTGTCAAGTCTGTTTTTAGAAGCAGATTGAAGAACCAGAAGTTGGTTGAGAACTTGGAAATTGAAATATCAATTCTTAAGAACCTAAAGAACCCGCATATTGTCGCATTACTAGATTGTGTCAAAACAGATCAGCATTTCCACTTGTTCATGGAGTACTGCGCTCTAGGAGATTTGTCTTATTTTATCAGAAGAAGAGATCAACTTGTCAAGACACACCCCTTAATAAGCTCAATTTTGGAAAGATATCCTTCGCCACCTAAAAGTAATGGACTTAACAAGGTGTTGGTGATAAACTTCTTAAAGCAGCTAGCTTCTTCTTTGGAATTCTTGAGGTCACAAAATTTGGTTCATAGAGATATTAAACCTCAAAACTTATTATTATCACCCCCTGTTCATTCAAGGGAAGAGTTTCAAGAGAAAGGATATTCAGGTCTTTGGGAGCTACCTATCTTGAAGATTGCGGATTTTGGATTTGCAAGATTTTTGCCTTCCACTTCAATGGCCGAGACCCTATGTGGATCTCCGTTATATATGGCACCAGAAATTTTAAGATACGAGAAATATAATGCTAAAGCTGATTTATGGTCTGTCGGTGCCGTTATATACGAAATGGCTGTTGGGAAACCTCCATTTAGAGCTTCCAACCATGTGGAGTTATTAAGAAGGATCGAAAAGGCCAAAGATGAAATATCGTTCCCAACTTCGGCCCAGGTGTCCGATGATGTAGTTAGATTAATCTGTGGGTTATTGAAGGCTAACCCAACAGAGAGAATGGGATTTCAAGAGTTCTTTAGCGATCCATTGATTATCGACGATTTAGAATGTGCAGATGAGCCATTGGAATGTTCACATGTGGATGAACAGTTGTTCATTAGTGAATACTTACCAAATCCAAAATCCAGAGCAGTCTCAGCAATAAAAGGTCCAGAAGTTATAAACGAAGATGAAGAAGAAGTCCAAGCACCTCCTAGTACGAATACTGCCATTGCCCCACCTACCAACACCCCAGCACTAGATGGTACTCCCACCGATTCCTTGCTAATTGAAAAGGATCCAATTTCCGATACATTGACTGAAAGGGTTAAGATTCCAAAACCAATGGAAGGTTCAGGGAACGACGAAATGATCAAAAGATTGATCAACAAAAGCAGCCCAGTTCCAGATTCCTTGGAGCAGACAATCAATTCTCCAATTGGCGCTGTAGTGTCAAGAAATCCAAGATTAGGTGGCTCTAAGAAAGATAGGGATGATATCGTTTACGAAAAGGATTATGTTGTCGTTGAAAAACGAACTGTTGAAGTCAATGCTTTAGCCGATGAATTGGCTAAAGCCGGTTCCGGTGCAGGCGCTGTCATTTCTAACCCAACTAATAACAGCGGCGTTGGTAATGTTCACCCACCTATACCTGGGTCGTTAAGAAGCAGATCGCCTGGTATTGTTGGAGCTGTCGCTCGCCGTTACTCATCTTCAAGTACTAGGTCATCTTCTAATGCCTCCAATCATAGAAGACCAAGTTTTGGAGAACGAAAGATGCCTATAAGCATCAGCCCTACAAATGCTTTAACTAAGGCCTTAGGTTATACTTCTAACAGATTGTTTGGTTCATCTGGTCAACAACAACAACAACAACAAACTGCAGGTTCCGCTGGTGGTACACCAACACAACAATCATTTAATATTGATAATGCTCTATCGCACCTGCATGCAAATTTGCTATCTACCAAGGTTGTGAAACCTTTGGAAACTTGCCTCGAAGTTAGCACAGAAGACCAGGAGGTTATCAGACAGCTAGAATTGTTGGCCACAATGGCCCATGCCATTAGTTTATTTGCTGAGGTGAAGTTTTCGCAGCTGATCCCATTACCGCCTTCATCCTCTACCACCAATAGAGTTGGTTTAGTAAGTTCAAGAGACGATGAAATTTCACAAATAGACTCGCTTCCTCCAAAGATGATTAAAACTATTTCAGCTGAAGGTGTTGCCTTGTATGTCAAGACATTATCCTTACTTGCAAGAGCAATGTCGATCGCTTCTGATTGGTGGAATTCAAATTCTTCTAAGCCTATCACATCACCAAAATTGAATGAACTAGTTCAATGGATTAGATCAAGGTTCAATGAATCTTTAGAAAAAGCGGAATTTTTAAGATTAAGATTGGCCGAGGCCAACGAGCAATTATCGACACTTTCATCAAGTGAGTTGTCAGCGGGCCACAATTCTGACAAGCCTGTGATTGCAGATAAGTTGATTTTTGAGCGTGCATTGGAGATGTCACGTACAGCAGCAATGAATGAGTTGAAGAATGAAGACTTGTTGGGTTGTGAATTGAGTTATTCCACTTCGATCTGGATGTTGGAGACATTAATGACTGGTGATGGGGATAGTATTCATGGCTCTACCAGTGACTCTGGATCCGAGAGATTGGATGTTGAAGATAAAAAGACTGTCGAGTTGTTCATTAATAGTATCGGTAATAGATTGAAAGTTTTGAGACAGAAGATTGAGAAACAGGGAATAAGATAAGATTGAACGAGACTAATGTTATCAGCATGTTTTAGTGTTAAATTTTTTTATATTTTTTTTTCAAATTTTGGGTTATGTCTGTTATTATGTGTTTTTTTAAAAGGCTAGAGAGATGCTATGATGTATCTACACTTACGGTGTAGCATCATCACCAACATCGTTGTTACTCTGCCTTATATTGGTTTTGATCATTATATAATTTGGGTTTTCTATTATTCAGGGAAGGACCGAAATCAGAGTACGATACATTGGCCCTTATGTATACGACTTTATGGTTCGTTTTATTTTGTTTCTTTTTAATTAACATGGGTTTTATTATTTTAGTTAAACTAGCATTGATGAGATATGTGGTAATTTCAGTAGGTTAGCCCTTTGAAACGGGTATACCTTGAAATAGCTTACTCACTCACTCACTCACTCACTACCTATATATATATATTACATATTTCAATTTTGGTTAAAATTTCAATCATGAATAGAACTACCTTCAGGGAGCTCAAGCCCAAACACTTTGAAGAACCTAGGAACACACGACCAGGGATGGAAAGTGAAATCTTTATCTCTCCGACAGTCACAGTTCAACTGCTTTCTAATCTCTTTATCCTGGGGGCAGTTCCGGTTAGGTTTATGGTAATAGCCTGTATTATCAAAATAGTGCAACTGATCCACCCTCAACATGAAGGACACCGCAAGAGTATGAACGGGTGCATCCCCCCATCTTTCGTAGAAGAAGTTGCCCGTACTATCCAACATTTGGAAGAATGCCTCGTATCTTTCCGACCTGAAGAAATCCAAGTTTGCGATTTCGAAATTGGACCAAAAATGGCAGAGGTTGTACCTCCGTTGTTTATCCTCTAAATCATATACATTTTCAGGAAAGATCACTTCCTCGTTCACGTATTCGTGTGTGATGAAGTCGATGTTGTAGCCAGCTCCCAAGTACTCTGGATTATCGTCAAAGAACTTAGTCACCGTACTCCATAGTCCTCTGATCGTCTTACGATCTTCAGTCAGTGCCATAGAGAACCCATATTCTTTGTTGCCCTCTCTCATGGTCTTGAACACATCGTATGGAATGTCACAAGCAAATTGAATCTTCGGTTCCACTCTCCAGTAGTACTTGTACTCATTTAGTGCTTTCATCTTATAGAAAAAGCCTGAATTGAAACGGCACATGTTTCTGTAGGAGATCTTATCTGCGTACAAGACTTTTTCCTGCACCAGTCTACTCATTGCCTTTGACATCCTTTCAGCATCTATAAAATCAGGTATTGACCAATACTTTGTTGGAATTGTACTGAATATGGCACGTCCAGATACTTTTTCCCGCACGGCATTGATAAACTCTTCCGTAAACGGTTCATCGTTGAAGAAATTCCAATCATAGTGATAGTTCTTATTGAATCTATACTCAACATGCTGGATGGATTGGAGAATTCCATCTAGTTCCGAGTTACGAACGAGCGTGAGGAGCGTAGCATTTTCTCTGTGGATCGGAATGTTCAATGAGTCGTGTGTCGTTTGGTTTCTAGCTTCAAATACTTGAGTGGTTTCAATTTGATCCAATGTAAACTGTTGCAGCTTGTTCTTGATGTTGTTGAAATTATCATGTTTTTTAATGGACAGTACAATTAGAAACAGTGTGACTGCCGATAACACAGACATAAATATGACCCTTGGGATCTTCTTTCTCGGAAAATTCGGAAGTCTCATGGCTTGTTTTTATATTTGAACAGGTGAAAAGCTTCGTATTGCAGGAAATAACAGCAGGATATCAACTGATTTTGTACATATGAGTAACTAAACTATTTGTTGCCAGTTATTTTGTTGGATATTTTTCCTGGCTAGAAAAATGAAGGCTTATTTCGCTTTGCTTCCTTGGAGGATTTTCACTTACAGAAATTTAGTTTTCTTGCTTCCAATTATTTCGTGCTAAATACTTTGTTGGGTCTAAAATTTTTGCAGCCACCCAAAGCAATGATGTTTTCCACAGTATTTCCTTCATCTGATTCTTTTCTCTTCTTTTCCTTCTCCTGTTTTTTTGTTCATCTTGAGGTTGGCCACGGCAGGCGGATAGGCAGTTGAAATCCCCGTGATTTCCTCCGGTGAGGCAGCGATCTGCTCGAAGACAAGAAGCGCGGCGAGGCGCAACGGCAATTCCCCGATTTGAGATAGTACCTGCTTAAAAGATCGGCCGTTGTTTATACATGTGATGTATGGCACGTGCACATAGTTTTTAGTGCATTCTTTTAGCACCGTCCACAAATTTCCCCTTTAGGAAACATCAAAACACACATGTATCATTTTCCATTTCAGATTGTATAATGGGAGTTGAACGCAGGCCGTTGCTCCCCATTTCTGAGATTCGGTTGTTTCTGTTATTATTCTTTTGTCAGTGCCTTTTGGTCTTGTGGCTAAAGTTCTTTATATTTTGTTTTGGTGATAACACGAGTTCAAACCAATTCTTTTCTTTTCACTTGCTGTAAACTTTCTTTGGGATAAAACCAGTTACAATTATTTGTGTTTTACGACTCATCACAAAAACATCGTCTTTCCCACAAACGTTGCTAACATGTTTTTGAAGCATCATTTGCTGCTTACTTCGCTGTTACTGCTAGCTAGGATTTGCTACTCGTCTACAACAAATGAAATTCAAGATGTGATATACAACTATGGCAATAGAACAACATATGTTCACATACAAAATGAGGATAAAAACGTTCTGATACCTTTTTATTTTAATTCTCTTTTTACAACCGGGGATGAAGTGCTCAACGAAATAGAATTACCTTCTGAAAATTCAAAAGTTGTCTGCTCTAATAACGAATTGTACGCCATATATGCTGACGATGCAACTTCCGGATACATCAGCATGGCCATATATAATTCAACAACTCAAGAATGGAAAGAGTTAACTATTGAAGACTCAGTGGAGCACTTGTATCAATCATCGTATCTACACACCCTGGATGACGCAGAATCGATATACATCTTTGGAGGATACAATACTACCTCGTCAACGGCAGCAAATAGAATGGTCCGATTAGATTTAAAGGATTTGAAAATATACAATATTTCCACATCAGTGACACCAAGTGGATTCTACGATGCTTCCAACGTGTTGATCAATTACAATACGCAGTTGTTGGTTGGTGGGAAAGCATCATCAGGTTGGGTAAGCCTAAAGCAACTGGCATTATGGCAATACGAATCTTGGGCATTTAAGTCGGTGTCTGTTGATACTGATGATACGATCAATGCACGAACAGCATCTCTTTTACTACCAATATTCAGTAGTGATAGTATGACGAGAGACTACAATGCGAACAACTTTTCCGATTTTTCTGTGGATTCCGTGTTGATGATCGGAGGTGAACTGAGCTCCGATTCGTACAGCTCACCAAATTTTGCAAAATTGGATGTTTCTTCATCAAGCTGGTCTTGGAAATCTTTGGATACAACAGTTGCATTAGCCAATTCGAAAACAAACAAATATTTACAAGATTCACTAAGCTTAGATGAAATATTGGGAGCCACCGTGGTGTATGATACATTGATCGTTATTGCGAATAATACAGGAACTATTTCCTCTTCATCTAATTCAACATCATCAAGACACAAGAGATCCAATTCCATACAGTATTATATGAAGCTTTATAATACCACCACCTTTGAGCAAATTGATTCTATCAATTACACCAGCTTGGATTCTGAAAGGTCCGCTAGCAAATCAAACAAAAGTTTGGTAATCGTTCTATCAGTTTTGATTCCAGTACTAGCTGCGGTCATATTATCCATCGCTGCTGTATTAATGTACAAAAAGTATAAGAAGAATCAAGCAGATTTAGAAAAAGAAAAGGATTTGCAAAACATCATGGAGTTCTACAATGGCCCAGGCAACAGATCCGAATTGACATTAAATTCAGGGTCAAGTTACAACGAAAAATCAAATGATAAATCCAGTGCCAAGCATGTTGATGATTCATATTTTGGGCCTGAAGTTAAAGTGAACGATTTCGATGATGGTGACAACCTATCAATTAGCTCATGGAGACGTAAGAGGGAAATGTACGAAAAAGAGAAACAAAGAAAACTCCCATTCATACCCCATTTACCAACTAGAACTAATACTATTGCTTATCAGCCAAACCATGCAAATAGCGTAAATAAGGATTTGAATGACATCAACTTGGCTCCATTGCATATTCACAACAGAACCAATAGCTCTCCCGCATCTGCTTTGAAAAGATCCTTCTCTTCTATATCGAACAATTTGGGAAGATCTCTTAGAAGAAATTTATCCTATCAATCATCGCTTAAAACTTTTATAACCGCCGAGACAAGCTTTAGCGAAACACCTGAAAAGGAGGCTGCTGCTCATGATTCCGCAGCGGAAGAGTCTGCTAACCTATCAACTTCGGAAACGGGGCAGATCATCAGACCTCCAATAAGAGTTTATTCGCAGCCAGCTCAGCCGGAAAAATCGAGCTCAACATTGTATTTGATCCCAGAAGATTCCACGCTATCGGAATTCACCAAGATCAAACACCAGTGTGATACAAATTCGGTAATGTCACAATCGACTTTCTACGATTCCCATGAGAATTTAATCTTAAACCAACCAACTTCACCTGCAGTGAAAGAGGAAGATCCTTTCTCAAACAGCAATAAGTTGGCGACATCCCCTGTTAGTACCAAGAGTTTGAAGAATCCGACAATCGCGTATGCTCGGAAGACACCTACCCAAAACCCTCCAAAAATATCCCCCTTTGCTAATGATGATGACGAGGACAACTTGGAAGATCTGGATGTTCAAGTGCTAGTCAGCTCGAAACGTAGATCGAAATTACGTGTGATTAACCCCGATGAGAACCCATTCAATCATGATATCCCACAGGATGAAAAAGATTCAGATTACGATGAGGATGAAGATTTTTCTGTTATTGGAGGACAAGATGGAACAGCTGGTAACACGACGACGAGAAAAAGAGTGGTCAGTGATGAGAATAAAGATTATGAGTGAAAAAAAAACTACAAAACAATTCCTAAATATTAATGAGTATATGTCTATATGTGTTTTATTGTAGTTTATTAATATTTTTATAAAGAGGAGATATCGCTGGAAGATGCTGTAAAACAAGAAGAATACAACGACAAACTATTCTAGAGGATTTTCAGTGAACGGTACCAAAAGTTGATTCTCTAGCCTTTTGAATCAATAAAGCGTCTGCCAAAACCAAAGCAGACATAGCCTCCACGATAGGAATTGCTCTAGGAACAACATTTGGATCGTGTCTACCTCTGGACAACAACACACCGCTTTCACCATCGTATGAGGTGGTGTCTTGGTTTTGAGAAATGGTTGCAGGAGGTTTGAAAGCAACTGAGAAGTAGATATCTTCACCGTTGGAGATACCACCCTGTATACCACCAGAATTATTAGTCACGGTACCTAATACGCCGTTCTCCTTTTTGACGAAAGGATCGTTGTGCTTCGATCCTCTGATCTTGGTTCCTTCAAAACCAGATCCGATTTCAAAACCTTTAGTGGCAGGAATGGATAGCATAGCATGTGCCAATTGTGCTTCCAATTTATCAAAAGCAGGTTCACCCAATCCTATAGGAACGTTTCTGATAACGCAGGTGACGACACCACCGATGGAGTCATGGTTTTCTTTACAGTCCTCCACAATTTTTGTCATTTTAGCACCCAATTCCAAGTCTGGGCATCTGATTGGACCGGATTCATCAACTTGCTCCCTGGTGATAGTCTTCAACAGTTCAATGAATTCAGGATTGTTGATCGATCTGTCAATGGAACAGTCACCAACTGAAGAGACAAAGGCAACGATCTCAACATCGTTAACTTGTTTCAAAAACTTCTCTGCAATGGCACCGGCAGCAACACGACCAATCGTCTCTCTGGCAGAAGATCTACCACCACCGGACGATGCCTTGACTCCGTATTTAGACAAGTAGGTGTAATCTGCGTGAGATGGTCTAGGGTAGATATCCATCTCAGTGTAATCATGAGGTCTTTGATCTTCATTTTTAATCAGCATACCAATTGGAGTACCCAAAGTCTTACCAAATTCTGTACCCGATTGAATCTCAACTTTATCTTTCTCGTTACGAGGAGTGGTTAGCTTCGATTGACCAGGTCTTCTTCTAGTTAATTGTGGTTGAATATCAGCTTCCGTCAAGGACATGTTAGGAGGAACTCCATCGACTATACAGCCAACGGACTTACAGTGTGATTCACCGTATGTTGTAACTTTGAAAATGGTTCCGAATGTAGACATTGCAGTGGGTTATATAATGAATTGAAATCTTTTTGATGTTGACTTAAAGAGTGATAAACTTTTAAACTTTTCATAATTAAAGTCTTTGGAGATGACTATTTCTTGAGCGCCGCTTCGTCCATAGATTTTTTTTTTTCAACAGTGCCTAAACTGTCAGCTTGAAGCAGACGTCTATAGACGTGGACGTCGTCGCGTCGTTTGCGTCGATTTTGCCAAAGCTGGATACGGAAGAAATGCTGCATTCACTATAGTTCTAAGAACTCTTATTATTATTATTAATTCTATATAACATTTACAAGCCAGTTTACAGGACTTTATATCTCCGATATCCACTCCCAAACTTTCATCATTTCACCACGAACTTCGGTGATGTAACTATTGACGTTACTATTTTTCTCAACCGCTTTTTCAACAGTATCCCAAATCTTTAGCTTAGACTTGTCCGAAAGAGTTGGATCACTCAGATAATAGTCACGTAACTGAATCTTACCAATATAAGGTGCACTTTTACTATTCAACTGCTTAGCATGCTTTGACTGGTCTTGTAACTTAATAATAACTTTCTGCGCTAGGTCTTTAACCATTGTCTTATTTTTTTTATAATTTTTGTACTTCATCGTTAGCATACTGAAAACTACCAAAACAGCAGCCATGACCATTATCGGGTATTTCAACCTCAATAGCACATCAACAAATATTTTTTTCGCTTTGCACTTGATCGATAGTTTCGAAAGGGAGGTGGAACGGACAAATTCGTTCACCTGGCTGAACCTCAGTTCTTGTTTGGAAGCCAGAATGGCAAACGTCTTGTTCCACAAATAGTCAAACTCCACTGGGTCTCCATGATAATGCAGTTTTTCAATCAAATAGTTTTGCAAATGTTTGACATTCATTCCAACATCCTCATCACTTCCGTCCCCACATTTGAATTCACAGTTCATACGGCTCAATAGGTCTGTTGTCTCCTTCACCAATCTATCAACCTTTTTGAATTTCGCTGAATCTAAAACACACTCATTGAAAGTGGGGATCAAACCAAACAATGACTTTAATGGCTTATGTACCGTATAGTCGGGATCACAGTAGAGTCGTGAGTACGAATAACAATCAGCATGCTCGGGACAAGGAACACAGTCCAGCCTGAACCATTCTTCCAATTGCTCAACATATGGTGCAATCTTCATGTGCTTGTAGCGGTTATAATTGAAAATGGGCTGTTGGATTTCGGATCCACAGAACCCCACTTGAATCCTTTTTTCCCTGTAGCAGGTGAAGGTGCATAAAATAGTCAATGTTATGAACCACATTGCTGCAAGTTTGTAGTTAAGGCTTGTACTGAAATAAGTGCCTATGGAAGAGTTTAGTTGCTTAAGAGCTTCCCTTGACTCTTTTTGAATTTTTGTGTTCTCCAAATCAAACTCCTTTTGCAAATTCTTTAATATTTCGTCATCGGAAGTCGAAAATGATAGATCAGGGGTCTTGATCTTCATTGCTGGAGTGGAATTGTGAATATTGTCAATCATTTTCTCTATCTTAGCCCGTTTTATTGGGGTTATACTAGCGGCCGTATCTTCAACTTCTAGCTTTTTGGATGGGCCACTTAGTTTGATCTCATCAATGGTACTTTCATTAAAATCATTCTCTCGCAATCTTTCAGCAAATGATTTACTGACTTTAAGTGAAGCAATTGGAGGCATGACCGGGGCTCTTCTGGCCTTTAATGGGGATGAAATGTTTTTAATTGGAGTCGAAGAAAAAAAGGATTCTTTGATACCGGGGTCTGACAATAATCTTTGAGTATCTGACATATTATCAGGATTCATAGCTGTGTATAAAATTGTCGAGTCTCCAGAATTACTATCATGAGAGACTGACTTGAACCTTTTTGTTTTTCTTTTAGGTGTTATTGATGTTGATGATGATACTGATGGCGAAGCAGAGGGTGAAGATGAAAAGTTATTCTTATAGTTTGTCTGCTGTTTCAAAACAGTGGAATACTCTTTATGGATTGTGCTGTCATCAAGATACGTTGACTCTCTATCTAACCGTCTTTTAGTAGGGATTGATTTCTCGTTTATTATCGATTTGAGTTTACCTGGTTTGGATGATCGTTGAGGAGATTGAGAAGCAGTCGCTGGTTGCTCTTTCAAAGGAGACTCTGGAATTTTGAACGATTGACTTTCTGGTCTCAATGGGGATTCGTGTAACGTTCTTGAATTAAACAATTGATTTGTGTTCTTAGTTGGCTTCGATATTTTTAATTTAGTTACCTTTGAAGAACCAACCTTTCTGCCGTCATTCAGCGTTGGACCTGTGGAACCTTTAGTGATTTTAATTTTAGACTTCACTGACTTTTGGGGAGTGGTAGCTGTAGGATGATTGAGGTTACTGGATGGATCTTCAGAGCTGGTGTGAACTGTGTCTTCAGTTTTATCTTTTTGTGGAGATGGTGAGCCTCCAACGAGCGCTCTCAACGTGGGAGTTACATGTAAGTCGACCAACGTCACCAACGTCTTCTTCCGATCTCTTGACAAAAAATGTATCTTGTGCTTTGATAGTATTTCCTTTAGCTGCACGATAGTAAGGGTACCAGCATCAAAATCTTGAATATCCAGGAACAATTGGTTAGTACAAACAAAGGCAGTGGAAAGAGAGACAGGAGTCAAAAAAAAAGGGGGAAAGGCACATACCATGATCGAGCAATTGGTGCTCCTCTTCTGACAGGGCCATTGGTGAGAGCGTATCGAGGGTGATAAGAAACAGAAACTTAATTAAGGCACATGGAAAAGAACAACGTCAAATACAAAGCAAACAGAAGAACTCGAAACAAAGCAAAACAAGACAATGCAAAACATAAACATCACCCAGAAACATGACATAATCAAATTGGAAGCCAAAAGTCAAAAAAAAAGAGTCTGACGTAACGGATGACCAAATCAATCCAAATTACCTAATGGCTGAAGTCATCAACATTTACCCCTCCCCCAGATAAGCCGCACAGCCAGCAGCAGCAACTGATAAATGAAATGGCAAAAACAATTAATATTAATTATATATATATATATTTATTCCGCAAATAATACAATAAAAAAAAAATCAAACAACCACATATAATAGAATTTATCAGGAAGAGCCAAAAGAGTGACTAAAAGAGGCAACCAGCTGGCAAGAAGGCCCTCCACTCCACTTAAAACTCACCCGCATCTCCACCGATCTCCGAACGCCAGCTTACTTAATTCAGCACTTTAATAAACCCTGCCGCCGTTTCCATTTCCTGCTCACGATATCTAAATTGGCAACATGCAGGCATGCATCGACACCGATCTGTGTGTTCCGCCCGCCTCCGTGCCTGTAAATTGCTGGCATCCCTTTCACGGACATTGCCTGACTTCACTTTCCGCCCAGTGGCCTGGATCTTGCTGCTTTCAATTGATAAAAGTTCTCAATTGCATTCAGTTCAATTCGACCCTTTTCTGTATCTATCTATCTATCTTTATTTATTTATTTATTTATTAATTGATTGCTCAATTGACCGCATCACCCCACCATTTTATTTTATCCTGCTCTCATTATGGACTCTAAAAGACAAAAAACGTTACCTTCCGAGATCACCTTCGGTCAGTATATCTTTGAAAGATTGAACCAAGTGGGTGTCAATACCATCTTTGGTGTTCCTGGTGACTTCAATTTGTCATTGTTAGATCACGTCTACGAGGTGGAAGGTCTCAGATGGGCCGGTAATGCTAACGAATTGAACGCTGCTTACTCTACCGATGGTTATTCAAGAATCAATGGATTCGGTGCCATCGTGACCACCTTTGGTGTGGGTGAACTGAGTGCCCTCAACGGTGTTGCTGGTTCTTTTGCGGAACACGTTGGCGTGATCCATATTGTTGGTATGCCTTCGGCTTCCTCTGTCAAACACAAACTTCTTTTGCATCATACCCTTGGTGACTCAAGATTCGATGTTTTCCAAGACATGTCAAAGAATATTTCATGGAAACTGGCCGTGATTGACGATATCAATACCGCTCCAAAGATTGTGGACTCATTGATCCAAACCGGTTACTTGATGAAAAGACCTGTCTACTTGGGTTTACCTTCCAACTTTGTTGAAATGAAAGTTGAGTCCTCGTTGTTGCACACTCCTATCGAATTGGTGTTGCAACCGAACGAACCACAAGCTGAAGATGAGATCGTTGGTGCCATTCTTGAAAAGATCCAGGAAGCTTCTAATCCCGTCATCTTGGTGGATGCTTGTGCTTCCAGACATGATGTTAGAGATTTGGTGAAGCAATTTGCACATACTACTCAATTTCCTGTCTTCACCACTCCCATGGGTAAGTCGTCTTTCGATGAAGATAACCCTAGATTTGGTGGTGTTTACGTTGGTTTGTTGTCACAACCAGATGTCAAAGCTGCTGTCGAGTCTGCAGATTTGATCTTATCGGTCGGTGGCTTATTATCCGATTTCAACACCGGTTCATTCTCATATGAATACCACACTACAAACGTCATTGAGTTCCATTCCAATTTCTGTAAAGTGAAGAAAGCCTTGTACGATGGACTAAAAATGCAATATGTGTTGGAAAGACTGGATACTCTCATCAAAGGGTTGAAGCTGCAATATACCCCAACTCCAGTCCCTGCCTCCACCCAGTTGTACAAGACAGCATTAAACCAAGTTTCCGGCCCATTGACTCAAGACTTTTTATGGAAGAAGCTCTCCTACTTCTTGAAATCTGGTGATGTGATTGTCACCGAGACGGGTACCTCTTCATTTGGTATCACAGGTACCCACTTTCCGACTCAAACCACAGCCATCTCACAAGTTCTATGGGGGTCGATTGGTTTCTCTTTACCTGCGGCAACAGGTGCCTCTTTTGCATTGGAAGAAATTGACCCACAACGCCGTGTTATCCTATTCATTGGTGATGGTTCCTTGCAATTGACTGTGCAAAGTATCAGTGATATTTGTAGATGGAATTTGAGCCCATACTTATTCGTGTTGAACAACAACGGGTACACCATTGAGAAATTAATCCATGGTCGTCATGCTCAGTACAACCAAATTCAGTCTTGGGATCATGCTAAGATGTTGGAGTTGTTCCACGGTGATGCTCCGTACGAGAATATTAGGGTTAGCACCATTGAGGAGTTAAATGCCCTATTTGAAGACGATGCGTTCAACACCCCTGATAAAGTCAGAGTCATCGAATTGATGCTGGGTGAGCTCGATGCTCCTGAGAATTTGATCCTGCAAGCCAAGAGATCAGAAGAGATCAATTCAGCTTGATGTTTTGTTTATCTATTTGAATTATCGGTCCGATTTACATTTTTTCGCCTTCAACCCGTGACCATTACCAATTGTGTTTATTTTTTCAGTTTTGTGAAGTTGATACTTCTGTTCCTTTCTTTGGAGATTGTTAGATCAAAGTATATTTTTGCCATTCAATTTGTTTGCTTTCCTCAATATATTCATTTGTATTGCACTTGCAATCATCGGGATAGCATTACTATTTGCTGAATCCGTCTGCTACCGTCCGAGGAAAGTTCTCACAGACTTGTAACTACAGATGCGTTGACTAAATTAAAATTCACAAGTAAAATTATTAAAATTCAATTAATTGTCTAAAAAAATGCACGAATATATAAATATGAATCTCTTGTGGTGTTATTCTAGAATAATCCTTCGATCTCACCCTTTTCATTAACTTCGACGTTCATAAATCCTGCATGGGTAGATAAACCCGGAATGGTCATGATTTCAGCAGCTAATGCATATAAGTATCCGGCACCAGCACTGATTCTAACTTCTCTAATAGGAACGACGAAACCAGTTGGAACACCTTTCAATTTAGGATCGTGGGACAATGAATACTGGGTCTTGGCCACACAGATAGGTAAGTTTCCGTAACCTTGAGCCTCATATCTTGCAATCTGTTCTTTAGCCAAATCACTCAACTCGATACCACTAGCTCCGTACATCTTGGTGGCAATAGCTTCTAGCCTGTCGGCAACTGTATTACCTTCCAATTCGTACAAGAAATTGACACCTTCGCCAGCAACAGGAACATTGTCAACAGCACTAACGATGGCTTCAGCCAACTTAACGGCACCTAAACCACCTTCAGCCCAATGGTTTGAAGGAACTGCAGCATAGGCACCGGCTTTCAAAGCTTCATCTCTTATAGCATTAATTTCATCTTCGGTATCCGTACTGAACTTGTTGATAGCAACAACAACAGGGGAACCGTATGATCTAGCATTGGCGATTTGCTTGGCCAAGTTAGCACATCCGTTTCTCACCAATTCGACGTTTTCAGTCACATATTCATCAGGTAAACTTTGGCCTGGCTTGACATCAGGGGCACCACCGTGCAACTTCAAAGCTCTGGAGGTTGCAACCAGCACGACAACGTCTGGTTTCAAACCAGATGCACGGCACTTAATGTTAAAGAAACGCTCACCACCCATCGTGAAGTCGAAACCAGCTTCAGTAACAACGTAACCCTTTTGTGCCAAAGGATCTTTGTGTGGGACACCGGTCAGTTTCAAAGCTAATCTGTCAGCAATCACAGATGATGCACCGATAGAGATGTTTGCAAATGGACCAGCGTGAACAAAAACAGGCGTACCTTCCAAAGTTTGCATCAAGTTTGGTTTAACAACATCCTTCAATAGTGCAGTAATGGCACCAGCACATCCAACATCTTCAGTTGTGACAGGTTCACCTTTTTTGTTCGATCCAATCACCATCTTGCCGACTCTATCTCTCAAGTCCGGTAGATCTTTAGATAACGCCAAGATAGCCATGATCTCTGAGGCAACTGTGATATCAAAGCCAGTTTTACGGGTGAAGCCCTTTTCAGTTGGGGCTTCTCCAACGGTAACACCTCTTAAAAATCTATCATTAACGTCAACAACTCTCTTGATCGAAATTGAATCAGGCACAATATCCAATCTAGAAAATGCGGTTGCTTCCTCTTCAGTTAAATCGTTAGGGTCAGTCTTCTTGATACCCAACTTTTCTAATCTTTTTAGCATGGATGGAGTGAATTTTCTAACACCTTTCTTGACCGGCACTAATCTTTTGTACAATGCTTTATCACCTTGAGTTGCCTCGTGGAACATTCTGGTATCAATAGCTGCAGCTAACAGATTGTTGGCAGCACCTATAGCATGGATATCACCTGTTAAGTGCATGTTGAACTCATCCATAGGAATGACCTGGGCATAACCACCACCAGCAGCACCACCTTTAACACCGAAAGTTGGGCCCATTGATGGTTGTCTAACATTAGCAACTGCTGGGATATTCAAGTGTGCACCTAAAGCTTGCACAATACCCATGGTGGTGGTGGACTTACCTTCTCCTAATGGGGTTGGAGTGATACCTGCCACCAAAACGTAGTTACCGTTTCCTCTCTCGTCCTTTAATCTATCGTAAGCTTCCAAAGAAACTTTAGCCTTATAATGACCAAACTGTTCGAGTTCTTTCGGTTTGATACCTAATTCTTCAGATACCTCGGTGATATGCTTTGGCTGTTGTGCTCTTGAAATATCAATGTCAGATGGGACTGGGTCTAGCAAAGCCAATGGTAATGGATCACATTTTGGCAGTGGGTTCTCGTTACCAATCTGTGCTTTGGCAGCATCATAAACGTTGGAGACCAACATAGCAACTGTCATTGGACCGACTCCACCTGGAACCGGTGTCAAGTAAGAGGCCTTTTCTAAACAAGAATCAAAATGAACATCACCGACTAATCTTTTTCCTTTCTTCTTAGTAGGATCATCAACGTAGTTGATACCGACATCGATAACAATGGCACCTTCTTTTAGCCAGTCACCCTTAACAAAGTTTGGTTTGCCAACAGCAGCCACGACAATATCAGCTTGTCTAACTATTTTTGAGATGTCTTTAGTTTTCGAATGGCAAACGGTCACTGTACAATCAGCATTTCTCAACATTGCAGCGACAGGCGTACCAACAATATCAGATCTACCAATGACAACAGCGTGCTTACCAGGTAGTGAAATTCCTGTTTCTTCTAAAAGTTTCATACATCCGTTTGGAGTGCATGGCAAAAAGGTTGGTTTACCACCTCTTTTGGCAAGTTCACCGACATTGAATCTATCGAAACCATCAACGTCCTTTGATGTAGCAACTGCGTTGGTAACTTTGACCTCATCAATATGTTTAGGTAATGGAAGTTGAATCAAAACACCATGAACATAAGCATCCTGATTCAACTCTTCAATGTGGTTCAGTAAAACTTTCTCTGGAATGTCCTCTGGTAGTTGAATAACTTTACAGTCGATACCTGATTTCTTGGATGCTTTCAATTTCATTTTGACATAAGCCGAAGAGTCGGATCTAGAACCGACCTGTATAATCGTCAATGATGGTTTGAACTCGGGATGAAGAGAACGAACGTGGGAGACGACTTCAGCAGTCTCGGTTCTGATTCTCTTAGCCAGCTCTTCACCGGAAAGGATCTTTGCCTTTAAGATAGGTGTAGATTGAGAAAAAAGCCTCGATTGAGGGAATCTCAACAATCTGGAAGATGCAGTGGTAATGGTGGTACCTGATGCAGAGACTGCGATACGGTTCATCGAGTATCTTAACATTGCGTGGATCGGAGTCGGAGTAGGGACACTATTATATCAAAAAACTAATTGCACAAGACCTTTTGTACAAAAACAGAAACCTATGGACACAAAAATCGAGCACACAAAACAACAAACCAAAATAAATCTAACAGCCGAATAATTTACCTGTCTGCACAGGACCCTTTAAAACAAAGGCAAATGCTTGTAGGCTAGAAATGCTGAAGGTGGGAAAAAAGTTGCCAAAAAAAAAGTGACAAGTGAAAAAATTGAGGTGAGATGGGCTGTGGTTGGCACACGACCACACCGGGGATATTTTTTTTAAATTTTAATTTAGGCGGTGACTCTGAATCATCCGCCTTTATATGGGCATCTTTATCGTTCGTTTATGAGTGCAACTCAGCACTTATATTTATATATTGTACATTGAGGTATATAGATATATCTATTTTTTTGTATATACAGGTTATATATGATAGTAGTGTAGTTATTAATAGCAATGCATTCGTGCTTCATCACTTTCTAGATGCCTTACCTCTTGGTCTGTCCTTGTACTTGTTTTTGTTAGCATGCTTACCGGTTCTAGTCTTGAAACCACCCTTGGCTAAGACACCCCATGGAGACATTGACAGTTTGTTGGACTTGGATTTACCTCTACCACCACCCATTGGGTGATCGCATGTATTTTGTGCCACACCTCTGACCGTTGGTCTAATACCTTTATGTCTGCTTCTACCGGCTTTACCTAACGATTCGTTGTGATGAGCAGAGTTCGAAGTGACTCCCAAAGTAGCACATGTTGCTAAAGAAACGTAACGCTGTTCTCCACTCTGTAGTTGGACGATGGCTTTTTCCTTTTCTGGAATCTTGGAGACAATACGCCCGTAAGCACCAGCAGCTCTACAGTACTTGGCTTCACCAGTTTTAAATTCACCAATATTGTGGACGATGGTACCAACTGGAATCATCGATATAGGTAGACAATTACCCTTTCTTGATATTCTAACTGATAGCATGGCAGGATCGATGGTACCACCCATTTCGTCGATCAATCTTTGTGGAATACCCGATCTGAACGATTCAACTTCGTCACCTGCTCTCAAACCTTCGCATGCAATGATGTATGACAGTTCACCTGTATCGTTGTGCTTTATCAAGGCAATATGCGAAGTTCTATTTGGATCGTATTCGATTCTTTGAACGGTCTGTGGGCCTGGCAACGTACGTGCGTAATCGATAAATCTTATTCTTCTTTGATGACCACCACCTCTATGTCTCACTGTAATATGACCGGTGTGATTTCTACCAGATTGTGAAATTTTAGTCTTTGTCAAAGGCTTATAAGGCTTTCCTTTCCACAAGTAAGGGTATATTGGCTTTCTCCACCATCTGACACCAGGAGAGGTTGGCTTCACTTTCTTCATTATGACCGATTCTTTAGACAATGCAAGTTGCGTTCTTGTTAAAACATCCTGCTTTTCCAACTCTGTAAGTTCTCTTTTACGTTCCTGCAATTGAATCAACTGTGGTGGCTGTTCAGGTGTCTGTGTTTGAGTAGAAGCGAACCTGTAGATCGTTTGCGGAGACACCTTGCTGACAACCAAGGTCCTGCTTAAATGCGACGAGCCAATGCTGGCCACTGAAGATATATATCTCGTAAACATCGCCGTGTGATTACTAAACGAATATTCAATCAAGTATGTAGAAGGCAAATAGATCCAGTCATTTCTATCATTATGCCAAGTACCACAACTAACTGCCTTTTGCTAACCACATGAAGATCGCTGAAAAAAGTCGACGCGGCACAAGGAGTCTCAAAAAAAAGCACTGTGCAGGGCAGTTATGCGCAGCGAATGAAAATTTTCAAAAACTCGTCGCGGCCTCGCGGGAGGCCCCTTGCTGGCACGCAGCCTGGGCTGGCAGCGGCGGCGGACGGCCCAGGCGAGTAGGCGCCAACTCCAACAAGCACTGCTCTGAGAACGAATCGATCAACCAACAACCAACACCATTTGAAGAGACTGTTTGGTGCTTGTTGTGTGGGGTTTACGCTGCACCAATTGAACTTTAGGTTTACAATTACAATCAATCGCAACAACAATGGCATCTCGTCAATTCATCAGATCCATGGCTACTGCCTCCAAGACCATCAAGGCTCCTGTCCAATTGTTTGGTTTGGATGGTACCTATGCCACCGCATTATTCACTGCTGCTGCTAAGGACTCAGCTGTCGACAAGACTTTTGCCTCTGTCGAAAAATTGAACTCTGCAATTGCATCTGATGCCAAATTGGGCCAAATCTTGGGTAACCCTTCCTTATCTGCCACTTCAAGAGGCCAAGTCATCGACGTTCTGTCTAAAGAGTTCAAATTGGAACCTGTTGTCGTCAACTTGTTGAAGGTTTTGTCCGATAACAACAGATTGTCACTTTTTGGTGCCATTGCCAAACAATTTTCAACCTTGAATGATGCTTACAAGGGTGTCGTTGAAGCTGTTGTTGTTTCCGCTAAACCATTGGATTCCAAGATTTTAAGCAGATTGTCTAAGTCAATCACTGCATCCAAATACGTTGGTGAAGGTAAAACTTTGAAGATCACCAATGAAGTCAACCCAGATATTTTGGGTGGTTTGATCGTCGAAGTCGGTGACAACACCGTTGATTTATCTCTATCAGCCAAAGTTAACAAATTGAACAAAGTTTTAACCGAATCTATCTAAGCATATTGTTATATAATTTGATCATACACTGGATCCATTGAGACTACATCTGCATTCAATGGCGTATGAAATATCTCATTTGATAGATTTTGTCATTTCATTCACATTTTTGCTCCTTCCTCTTTATGACTTTTGTTTGTTTGTTGTTTGTTTAATGGTTCGTGCTTTTTTTTCTACTTCTTTTTGTTTTACTTTACAAGTGATGCTCTATTTATGGCGAAACCTCTTTTTTATCAGCTTTTATTCCTTTATACTACATTCTCTTCTATCTATTACTTTTTTCAGTTTACCTATATGCCGAAATTGGTGTCTTGATAGAGTTTAGAGGACGAGTGTTGTTATAACCAGGTGATTGTTCTAGATAAATCACTGATCGATTGGAGACTCTAAAAGGGTTTCTTCAAATTCAATACAAAAATTTTAAATATTCCTAACTATCTTACGATATCTATGGTAATGGATAATAGTGTAACAGCTTAATTAATGCAATGGCAATGCACCACCAGCCGCTAAAAAGGGGGGTGATGGTTAATTATAAAGGATTTATCGTAGCTAACAATTTATAAAAATTATTATATGAGATGGGGAGGCATGCGCGCGTGCGCGCACGGCAACGGGAAAACCTCTGCACTGTCAAACTGCTTACCGGGCACCTCCAGTATCAGAAGCCAAATTTTTCCAACAACTCACCGCATTTGGGAAAGGGGGAAATCTATATAATGTATATAGATCTCGACATATAGACGCTGTTGGATTCATGATTTATGAGTCCTATAAATTCAATCCTTCAGCACGGTTATCTTTTTTCTCCTTTTTTGTTAATCTGCTTTCTTGTTTGTTTATTTATTTGCTTTTGTAGTTAAAGTCGCCGAACTAACGCTTTTACCGATAGAACGCTTAACAAAGATTTCTTCAGAGTGACATTACAACAGGTTTATGATGTCTCCAACTTTTTCTTAATTCATTGAAGAATCGATACTATATACCAACTACGGCACATTAAATACAACATGGCAAATATTCTGGAGAATCGATTAAATGATTTATCTTTACATGACGAAAAGAGTGCAAAACAAGATGCTGCAACGATGCTGGTGTCAAAAAAAGACAAAGAACTATTTGTGAACGTCACAGATGATTTTTTCAAAGTGGCATCACAGATTCCCTTTGGTGAAGTCGTGAAATCAAACCATTTCAAATTGTTAGAAGGTACACATGCCCTTGAGATATTGAATCCCAAATTAGACTCGGCACTGCTAGACACCACAAAATTCGATCAGGAATCGGTAAGAAAACTAGATGAAGTCAACTGGATTATAATGAAATTAACTGGTTGTTTGTGCTCGTGGTTAGATAATAACTCCTTAAGCGTTTCAGTATTAAGTTGCAGCTACATTCAAACACTTTTGTTGAATTACAAAACCAAGGGTAGTTTGAATTTCTCTTTCAGCCTGAATGCAAACAACGACTTGATAGACGTCATTCTAAAGTCATTCTGCTTAGGTTTGTTGCAGTTCATCAAATTTGTTTTAAAATTGGGACAATCTGGTGTCATTTATGAAGAGGAAGATTTGAACACTCAAACTATAGATTTAGACTTTTTGACAGGGGTTCCTATCGATGATACCAATATCGATCTAAACACTGCTATCGAGTTATTAGAATCCAAGTATAGCCACGAAGTGGGCTTCAACTTCTGTGTGGCCATGTTAAAGTTTGTCAAAGAATTATTAAATCTTGACTCTTTGTTGTCTTTGAAGTCAAAGCTATATGTATCCTCTAACTTTGATCTTAATTTCATTGATGGTTCACTTGATTTACTGCTGTGCATTAAGGATACGCAACTGGCTTACATCGACTCGTTACAAGAAGTACCATACTGCTTCTCTGTGAACATTCAAAAGGAGTTGAATAACAGGACCCCACCAAAAGCATTATCTTCGATGCCGTCTGTTGATGCGATATACAACTTAATCAAAATGATGGAAGATATGAAGTTTATGTCTAAGATACTTGAAATTTCAGACGTGATAGAATTGTATGAGTTTTTGACTTGTTTCATGAACAGAAGACAATTCACTAAAGAAGGTGATGAAGTATTAGGTAACCATATCGTTGTCAGGGCCTTTATGCAGTTGTTTTTAATTAGAGACGATAGATCAATTCTTGGTTCAAGTGATTTTTTCATAGGGGATGTCATGGTTGATTTGCTGAACAAGATAACACTACAGAATTCTAAAATTATGTCGACAGATAGTGGCCTAGTACCTGAACCGATCCAGTCAAATTTTCAAAAGCTGTTAATCCAATTAGAATCACCATTTTATAACTATCTAACGTCAATCTCACAGAACCCTTCAAGACAAAGGCAATTTGTTAATAAAGAGTTGATCCTTTGGGACACTTTACAAGTTGAATCTGAGAATTTTGAGCTGGGTGCTAATTCTCAATTGAATGATAATTTCATTGATTCTAGTGTCCCAACCATGCCACTTTCGTCCTTTGTGTATTACTTTAAATTGGTCAAGATGATTGAATTATTGTTTAGATCGATCGAACTAGACCTGTACAAAGATTGCCGGGAGATGACTATCGGTTATTGGTTCCTGTCTTACTTAATTGATTATTTGTTGCAACACATATCGAGATTGTTGGATATCAACAGTTTGAGACAAACCCAGATTAATAGCTATCCTAAGAGAATCAAGAAGGCCAAGGCCGATAAGAAGATAAAGTTGAAGCAAGAGTATGAGTCTAAGAAGGTATATCTGAGCCTTTTCTTGAGAACAGAAGTTTACTTGAAATATCAAATGTCTAAGATGCAACTTTATAAAAAATTGATTGAATTGAAGCTAGCGACGTTCCAAATCTTGAATCATCAAGGCTACTTGAAGTTACCCAAACTGTGTAAAGTCTCAGAGGAGCTTTTGTTTGAGCTTCAATTGAAGTCATACCAATCTATCGGAATCCCTCAATTACCAACTTTTAAAGAATACCAAGATACCCTCTCCAAATTTAATAATGTTTTTGATGTCTTGTATAAAGAAAAGAACTTCAGATATTTCAAAACTCTCATCAAGACTAAGAATGACGAGATCAACAACGATTTGGAGAATATAAACAAATTCATTGCAGATCTCAATTATAGTCCATTTTTGGTTGATGAGCTAACGAAAGATTTCGTGCTGATCAAGAAGTCAAGCATCTCTTCACAGTTAACATTATCAGTGTTATTAGGGCTGCTAGAATCAAACGCCACTGACCATTTGAAAATATCATTTGAAAAGTCCAATTATCACTTATATTTCCCAAATATAAAGATTGAAAGTTCATAAAGGTTTTAAACCCTTCAATTACACATCATTTTCTAATTACATCAGAATTATGTTTGCTACTGCTCAATAATTTTTTTTTGCTCATCCTCTCTTTCTTTCATGTTTAAATTACTTTTACGTCATATTATGTATCGAACACCGTTCATGATTTCTAATGCATTTTTACCTCATTTACTTGATACTCTTTTTATCCTGTCATTTTCTGTTTCGTCCTCTTTTATGGACCAGAAATCAGCAACAATCTTTATTTTTGTTTTTCTTGATGCGATTTCCTGAACTAGAGCATCACGGAAAGATCCCAAACTGATTTTAAGAAGGCATGTCAGACAACCGGACGGTAGCCATTGAAGTTGGCATCCGCTAAGGAGTGTGTAATTACTCACCGGTCTAGTGTTTTTCTGATTATGAAGTTGGCGACTCTTTCATGTTATCTCGGGTTCTAGGACGATAAGATAAGGTTCAGACTTATGTCTGCCACTTTGAATTATCGTGGAGTTTCGTTGAGATTACATATCGAGATTGGCTTAAGATGAAGGCCAAATCGTAAACATATAGTAATATTGAAGTCATCTTCTCACGATGCTATCTACATTGGAATCGTGTGTTGGCTGTTCAATTAGGAAGTGTGTATATACGAGGTGCTACTATGCCATATGACTTCCTGTTTAATTTCAATCAAAGAATATGTGACAGGGTTTGTAACCCTTGTTTCATGTCACGTGATCAATCATTGGCATATATATCTGTTTGAGATCGCGGTCACAAAAAGAGAGCATCGAGATCTCCCCATCGCTGACCCGTGCTGCATTTTGGCAGCAGATCCTCTCCTGTGTCTCCAGCTTGGAAAATTTTCACACAGTGGGTTTACCGCTTTGGCACTACCCGGTCTCAGAGACTCTTCACCTTCTCTGTTGGAGGAATCAGTTTGTACCGTCAGCTGGATTAAAACTTCTTTCTATCGTTCTACTGGTACTTTGGGTATTCCTTTTTACTCTACTAGAACATCAAAACATAAATATCTATTCAATATGCCTCCAAAGTTTGACCCAAGTGAAGTTAAGATCATCTACTTAAGAGCTGTTGGTGGTGAAGTTGGTGCTTCATCTGCTTTAGCTCCAAAGATCGGTCCTTTAGGTTTGTCCCCAAAGAAGGTCGGTGAAGATATTGCCAAGGCTACCTCTAAATTCAAGGGTATCAAGGTTACTGTTCAATTGACCATCCAAAACAGACAAGCTGTCTGTTCCGTCGTTCCAGCTGCTTCATCTTTGGTCATCACTGCTTTGAAAGAAGCTCCAAGAGACAGAAAGAAGGAAAAGAACGTCAAGCACTCTGGTAACATTCCAATTGAAGAAATCTGGGAAATTGCTAGAACCATGAGATCTAAGTCCTTCGGTAAGAACCTTGCCTCTGTTGCTAAGGAAATCTTGGGTACTGCTCAATCCGTTGGTTGTAGAGTCGCTGGTAAGAACCCACACGATATCATCGAAGCTATTGACGCTGGTGAAATTGATGGTAAGTTTTAAATTTCAAGATGAATAAACCATATTGAATACGTATGGGGCAGGTCCTCTACGTACTGTGCACTTGTTGATCTATTCAATATTCCATTTTTATACTTTTTTCAAATGGCGAGATTATACTAACACATGAGTTAATTTTAACTTAACATCTACTAATATAGTTCCAGAAAACTAATCAATTTATATTTATGTACAAAATAATATAATTTCAAATTAATTTAGGGTTTTAGAAACAGCATTACAAACAACAATTTTTCACTTCTTTTGGATTCCTTAAAATGAGGCCTGCAGACACACAAGATTCAATTCAACGTAAGATTTCGAGAAAGTTCATTATTAGATTATTGATGATAATTCAATGAAATATGACTGAATAACTACAGTTTACCAACACTCTGGTGTCAAATTTCTCTACCTTATTTGATTCCTATTTTGGCGTAAACAAGATTTACTTGCATATTACTCACCGTTGACTCAACTGATGGTTTATACAACTAAGTATCAGGTTTTGGTTAGGTTTTTCTTATGTTATTGAATGGTCCCTCTTCTTCGGTTGAGGGAGCCTCAAAGACTGGTTAAGCTTCATTCATTACTTGAGAAATGTATTTTAAGATCGTCGTGGGTTAAATGGTCCATTTCAAATGCATACATACTACTTATTTTGCCTTGCTTGTCTGTCTGCTTCATTCTAATGATTCATGTAAACCAACTGTAAATGTTTTTTAAAGTTTATTTTTTTTGATGCCCTAAAAAGCTTTTGTAAATGTTGTTTTTTTTTTGATATTTTTTGTCTACCTGCTAGCGACAGTTGATCTTATCATCAACCTGTTGATTTTTTAATTATATAAAATAGCAATCAATATTTTTTCATTTGTGTATGTAAAAGATGATCTTAATATATATATTATTTTTCTTCTCCCGATGCTTGCAATTAGTGAATCACATTTTAATGAATTTTAAAGAAAAAAATTAAAAATTTAATTGATTATATAATATATTGCACACGCGTTGTAAGTGTACGGATGTTTAGTACCTGATTATATAATTTCTATTTTAAAATTAATTGTCAAATTAATCTATAGGCTATCCTCCCTGGGAAAGTGTAAACAAGCTAGCTGTTCTTGCAGGAAGCTTGCTTTGATTTCAGTTATTCTTTTTCCAAGTTCCTTCTATATCACTGTTTAGCTTGAAAAAGTGTCTAAGTGATCTCAAACAATTATTCATTCCCTTGAACGTTTGGTTTCCAGCGGATCATTTATCACGCTTAATTATTTGATTTTTGAGTAACACTACTCCTCTTTTTCATTTTGTGATTTTATATCCGGCCTTGAAAAAAGTCAGTCAATTATGTCAGATTCAATTGATAGAGTTTTTGTTAAGGCTATTTCCACAATTCGTACACTGTCAACAAGGTCAGCGCACAACTCATTACCTAGACCTCCATTGGCAAACAGGGTTAAACTATACGGGCTGTACAAGCAAGCAACGGAAGGTGACGTTTGTGGCATAGTCGATAGACCGACCGGCACTAAACCTGAAGATGAAGCTGCTAAACGGAAATGGGATGCTTGGAAGATGGAGGAAGGCCTCTCCAAGACGGAAGCTAAGAGAAGATATATTGCATATTTGATTGAAACCATGAATACACATGCTAGTGATTCAGTAGAAGCTAGGGAGCTACTGGGAGATTTGGAATATCTATGGGACCAAGTTAAAGATCAATCTCCAACACTGACCAGTAATCATCATGTATTACCTGAACTTGGATCCGGTGGTTCGGCAGGGTTGGCCGGTAGAGCGGAATCGCCTGCTTTGTCGTTGTATCGATTGGCATCATCGGGATCAAATACTAATCTGATCAGACCTGTATCCAGATTATCCATGACAACTATGCACCCTTATAATCAATCCGGGGGTCTACATATGTCCAGCACCAATAATAGTGGTTTACAAGGAGATAAGCAAAGAACTATCAGCTCCAATACAGCTGTGTCAAATAGTGCAGGTATAAGTGCTGCTAGTAGCTCGAATAACGTAGCAGCAATTGGAACATCGACTGGTACTGGTGCTGGTAACATTCCCAAAGGTCTGGACTTCATCAAATGGCAAAATGACATAAACTCGACGTTAAACCGATTAACGTACGAAATTTCAAATTTGAGAAACATGGGATACCAACAGCATCTACGGCAAGGTGCAAATACCTCTAATGCAACCCCAGTTTTGACATCGAGTAGTAGACTTCCTTCAAGTTCGATCCCAAGACGTGATTTCTCGAAGAATGAAAAGGGTTTAATCAATAGAATTTTGCTAAGCATTAAACAACTTATTGTTCATTTGATAGTCAAGATTTATGGGTTTGTCAAGACTTCTGTCAAGCATATTGCAGTCGACTCAATAGTTATGTTGATATGCATCGCCATTCTAAGAAGGCTTAGCATCATCAAGAGTCCTGTCCTACAGGAAGGCGCTACTGCCACACCGGCAACAGCAAATGTTTCTACTAGATTGATTCAAACAGGTGAATATGTCTTTTCATTTTTACGGATATTGTACAGTATTATTGTTTCTGGTGGGTCCCCTGTTATTTCTAAAATACCAGAAGCTAACAGACCTATTCCAGTTCCAGTCCCTACGCTGTTATCCTGATTTCAATATCGATCTATAGTGTACGTACTTGTTTATATGACCTTTCAATGTTTATTTATTTATTGTCACGTGAAGTTTCACTGCCGCTGTAATAATGCGCCACGACAAAAATGCGCTGCGCCACATATTTCCTCATTAGGTAACTGTTCTAGAAGAAAGCATAGTAACAAAAAAGCGAGGGTGATTACTAATGGCAGGAAACAGTTGACTACGAAGTGAAACGCTGCAACCTTGAGTCATCCTTTTTTTCCCCTTTTCACACTTCAAGCTATCTTTGTTTTTTTCACTTGAAGGAGAGATAGAAGCTCGGGATAAACAGAAGGATCTGAACAGCAAGTAAAGAGTATTTTTAAAGATGCCAGCAGGAACTGAAATAGATGCATCCTCGAAGCCCGGCCGTAAGCCGATTCAGACGGAGCCAAAGAACAAGAGAACTGCCCAAAACAGAGCTGCTCAAAGGGCTTTCAGAGAACGTAAAGAGAAAAAGATGCAAGAGTTGGAAGTGAAGGTGCAGCTACTTGAAAACGAGAAGGTCCAAATCACAAATGAAACCGAGTTGTTAAGAATTCAAGTGGACACTCTAATGAATGAGCTAAGTAAGTTCAAGGGCGCTGATGCGTACAAGATCGGTAGAGCGTTGAAGTCAATGGCTACTGACAAACAGAATGAATTAATGCAAAGTAAGGTGTCTGCTCCTCCTTCCTTATCCAGTGGTGAGTCGGATAAGTCCAGTTCGTGTTCATCTACCCCAAATAATATGAATTCCGTGGTTACTCCATCTTCAACTTGCTCCTCAACACTTGATCAAAAGAGACCTAATGTTGCTGACTATCAGTTTCCTTGGGGTGCTGAGAGTGATCCTGGTGCATTAATGGCACGGATAAAAGAAGAAAATGGTCAGTGGAGGGACCAATCCTCTTCGAATTCATCAGTGAAATTGAACTCTACAGATGGTACCCCAGCTTCCATGTACACTACAATGTCATCTAGAGATTCGAAGGACGATCTAAATAATTTAAATTTTAAAGGCGAATTCGACGAAGAAGTTTCGGATTTCTGCGCCGATCTAGGTACTGTTTGTGGTACCAAACAATGTCCCGTCCCAAGCGCTAAGCAATCCATTCGTGGACCGCCATCAACCACTACTGGAGGACTGTCAAATTATGCCAGTGCATTTGGGGATACTCCTTCAATTTCTAAGGAATCTCCGTTCCAGGCATTAATAGACAACACCTCAGTCGCTGAATCTTCTGGTGGTTTTCCAACCAATACGGGGCAAGCTAATGATTTACAGTTTTTATTTGATATTCCATCTTATGATGCCTCATTAGTCTTTGGCGGCACTAATTTTGACACTTTATCATCACCAGAATTTCTGAAGAATGAGTTTGGTGACTTCAATGCCCCAGCAGAAAATATATCGACGGAAGAATCGGATCCATTGCAGCATTTAATTACTGAGGAATCTAATGATGATCCGTTGTCGGAGTTCTTCAACCGCCAACCAATGTTGACGGCGGATAATTTGAATCAATTGAACAGTAATCCTAATTCATTTACAATTAAATCTGATGAACATATTAACCAAGCACAGCTTGATGACGATAACGAGCAAGTTCCAGATACCAATAGCAATCTAATGAAATGTTCGCAGATTTGGGAAAGAATAACAACGCATCCTAGATTCAGCGAGTTAGATATTGATGGACTATGTCACGAGCTGAAATCAAAGGCAAAGTGTAGTGAGTCTGGTGTTGTCGTTGATGGAGGAGATGTTGGTGACCTGTTGCAACAAGCTATGAACAAAAAGAATCCAAACGGCCCGTCACCTAATGATAAAGCTGCAATCAACCAATTTCTGAAGGGTTTTGTTTAATGGAGGATTTGTCAGTGAACTCATATTAGGATATGGGTGTCTTTTAGATTGTGTTATCAGTGCTATTTTTTGAGATATTTGAAAGATCAAGTCACACCTCCTCATTACTTTTGATAACGATTTTTTCACGATTTATTATATTTTGATGCTATTCTTTTTTTTTGTGCTTTTTTAATTATTTATACCTATAGCAAGTGTTTACGGCAAGTTTTTTTGGGAAATAGGCTTTTTTGACAGTTTCTTGTTACCTTTATTTAGATCGAAAGTTTTGACTTCTGATTGTGATATCATTCTCCTGGGTTATCGTAATCAAATCACTTATTCGTAGATAATAGGAGTTTGTGGGTTACTATAGAATTAGAATCGGCACCACCCGTGAAAAATCTGTAGCGAAGTTTGCGTCGCTCGGGCATTTCGTTTGACTCCGCCTCTAGTCGCGCTTCAGAGTTCAGAGTTCAGAGTTCAGTCACCCAATGCGCGTCGATCGTCGTCTTGATCTCACTTGTTGAGTGCTGAAGTCTGAAGAGCGAGTTTTACAACGTCCATTCGAATCGACGAGAGAACAACACACAATGTGTTTGCTTGACTTGATCACTAGGAACTCACTTACAAACATCAGATCACCAGTGATCAATTAGGAGTCTACAATTAGTTTGATATTCTGGGTTGTTTCAATTTAGTGGATTTTACTATTGGCATTGTTTATTTTCTTTAATTGTAATCGCCTTCTGAGTTTCTTTGGTGCACATTGTTTTTAGGAAATTGATATCGTTTACCTTCAGCAATAGTACCGTTTTCTATAATTTACTAATTTTCAAGTATCAATTTTGTTATTCATTATCTGTTTTTGGTTTAGTTACACAATATGGCTGATATTTACGAAATTGAAGATATCGACGGTGTTCGTTTCAATTGGAACGCTTTCCCAGTGACTAGATTGGAGGCAGACAATATGGCCACACCAGTTGGTTGTTTATACACACCGTTGCTAGCAAGAGAAGATTTGCCGTTGGCCAACTATGAACCTCAAGCATGTAGAAAATGTAGAGGTATCTTGAATGTTTTTTCACAGATTGATCTTGGAACAAAGACTTGGACTTGTACTTGTTGTAACACAAGAAGTCCTTTGCCAACCCATTATCATTCGATCTCTGCTGAAAACTTGCCAATCGAATTGACTCCTGCTGCATCTACTATAGAGTACGTTTTATCAAAGCCTCCACCACCACCTCCACCTGTTTTCATGTACGTCATCGACTTATGTCAAGAACCAGAAGATTTACAAGCTTTAAAAGATACTTTAATTACATCGTTGGCATTACATCCACCGGGTTCATTAATTGGTTTAGTTACTTTTGATTCCGTTGTTAACGTTCATCAGTTGAGTTTTGACTCATGTTTCAAGAAATATGTCTTCAGCGGTAGCAAAGAATATGAATCAGTCGAAGTTCAAAGGCAGTTGGGAATCTCAGGAAATGGATCCAAATCATGGTTAACACAATTCAATACAGGTGGTACTGTGAACAAGTTTTTATTGCCAATAAGTGAACCTGAATCAGAATTTTTAATTATAAAAGCAATCGAATCCTTAGAAGTTTCCAAATGGGCAGTTGAACCACGTCACAGAGCCATTAGAGTTACGGGTTCAGCCTTGAGTATTGCCTCATGTTTGATCGAAGGTGCTTGTTCTCAGTGTGCTGCAAAGCTTGTATTGTTTGCAGGTGGCCCATGTACATTTGGCCCTGGTACTATTGTTGGTACTGAATTGAAGGAGCCAATTAGATCTCATAGTGATATTGATAAAGGTACTGCCAAGCATTATAAAAAGGCCCTTGCTTTCTACAAGAAGATCGCACAAAAGGCCGCAGGTATTAAGAAAGATGCTAAAGATAAATTCTTTGATCCTGTCTCAACCAGTTTGTTTAGTGTGGATGTCTTTGCCGGTTGTTATGATCAAACCGGTATTTACGAAATGAGATCCCTAAGTAATCAAACTGGTGGTGTAATGGTTGTTACTGATTCGTTCCAAACATCCATTTTCAAGAATACTTTCTTTGCATGTTTCAATAAGGATGAAGAAGGCTACCCATTCACTTATTTGGATGGTACTTTGGAAGTTTTCACTTCCCAAAGGTTGAAAGTTGCAGGTGTTGTTGGTTTAGCCACATCGTTGAAGAAAGAAGGTAAAAACGTTGCTGACATTGAGATTGGACAAGGTTTCACCAATAAATGGGCCTTACCATCGTTATCTCCAAGACACACTTATGCGGTGTTCTTTGATATGCAAACGCTTGGTGCTGGAGACACTAGAGATTCTTCTGTTCCTGAAGTGCACATTCAATTCCAAACTACGTACAGACATACAAATGGTTCCACTAGATTGAGGGTTACTACGTTAAGTAGATTGACTTCATCATCAACTGATTTGGCTAGTACTTTTGATCAAGAAGCTGCTGCTGTTTTGTATGCGAGATTGATCGTTCACAAATTGGAAAACGGTGGTGAATATTCAGATTTGCTAAGATGGATTGATAAATCGTTGGTTAAATTGTGTACTGTTTTTGGTGACTATTCTAAGAACGATACCAATTCGTTTAGATTGTCTGGAAAATTCTCACTATTGCCACAATTCATTTACCACTTGAGAAGATCACAATTCTTACAGGTTTTCAATTGTTCGCCGGATGAAACTGCCTTTTACCATCACACATTGCTAAGAACAGATGTTAGAGATTCTTTAGTTATGATTCAACCAACGTTAGTCAGATTCCTGGCTGATGGTTCTGAACCTGAACCTGTGTTACTTGATTCTGCATCTCTGAAACCAGATGCTGTTTTGTTATTAGATGCATTCTTCTACACTGTGATCTACTTTGGTCATGTTGCTGCAGATTGGAGAGACAAGAACTATCCACGTGATGAGTACCCTGGTGTTTATGATATGATTGATAAATCACGTGAAGAAGCTGCTGCATTGATTGCTGATAGATTCCCATTGCCTAGATACGTGACTTGTGATGAAGGTAAATCACAAGCTAGATTCTTGTATTCGAAGTTGAATCCAAGTGAGAACGATAATAACGCACAGGATTCAACAGGTGGTGGTGCCATGGGTGGTTACGTTGCTGATACCAGCGATCCTGGTAACGCTGTGGTTCATACTGAAGATGTCAGTTTGAACACTTTCTTTGCACACTTGGCTAAATTGGTTGTGAACAATTCGTTGTCATAGTTTCAGCAGTTTTAATTATCCATCATTGATTAGATTTGTGTTTGTTTGTTTGTTTGCGTCTATCTTTTTGTATTTTTTGCCTCTTGTGTGTTTCTTGTTTTTTTTAGTTTCATCAAAAAGTGATTGTCGTCGATATTTTATCAATCTGTTGAAACCTTGACTTGAAGTTACTTCGCCTTTCACATCCAGCATCACATCCAGATACTAATTATTATTGTGTTTTTTTCACCTCATATATACATCTAATTCAAATATGCTTCTGTATATTTGAATTTTAGTCGTTGTACTTTGATATTTGCGTTTTGTCCCACTTTACTTTACTTTACTCAACTTTGTTTTAGTTTTAAATTTCAATTTCTATTTTGTTCCTGCAATAAATCCATCATTGAATCGTAGGTAAATATATATATATTATAACACGGTTACAGTTTTATATGATTATTGCAAGGTGATCTAATAATAATTGTTCTGGTTTGATTCACGTAAAGCTATGACTGTGTTATATGGGGGTTCAACTGGGAAAGAATACACGTTTGTGAGTCAAGATCGTCATTCTAGAGATACCAACGTGACCACCATGTGAAGAAGCGTGAAAAGCATTTAGAAGATCCTAGAGACAAGCTATCGGTAAACGAAAGTCGATTTTCCATGTGAATTGAGTACATAGCAAAGTCAGCAATATTGGAACAGGACCAAAGTAGTCATTTTTATAACCGCTCAGAATTTGTTGAGAAAATGTCGGATCAGTAGAAAGGCAAATAATCATGCATATAAAACTATAAATGTGTTATATATATATGTGTGTGTGTGTATGCATTACCCCATTCATATTAATCCGGCTAAATAAAATTAAAACGATTTGATTCCAAAGTATAAGAAAAAAAATTTATTTTAGTCCATTAAAATCCTTTCCCCATCTATTGAAAGAGGAAGAATTAAGGTTTTCTTATCACTGCCGTTGGTACAGGAAAATACTGAAACCGTGAAATGAAGCAGTTGAAAATGGTAGCCTGGGTTATTTTCCAGGTTGTGTCATATTCGTTGCGCTATTTACGATCTATCTCTTCAAAAGCCAATAAAAGAAGAGATTCATGGTCGAATTTACTACTATCATCTGGTTTTTGTTAGATGAAACCAGATTTTTTTTTTATGCTATCTTTTTGTTTTTTTGGCTTCTTAGATTCATATAATTATTAATTACAGGTGCCACTGACCCTGTAGTACCCCCGCATATTATCCTGGTTATAGGTGCATCCATATTAGATCAGGTGTTTTTAATGGAGCGGGTAGCACAGTAATTTCTTTCATAGTTATAAATTTTATTATTAGTATTATTGTTTATCTAAACACATCAAGAGAAATTAAAAATGGTACGGCAAAAAGTAAACCGAAGATGAAAATAAAGGAAACGTAAACTGGATATACCTAAAAGAACCGCAAATACACCACAAAGTCTTAACCGAACTTCAAGAAAAAAACAAAAGACAACAAAAAATAAAACAATTTGAATGAGGTATACTTTCACATGCAAGATTAAAAATCAGAAACTGGAAAACAAAAAAGGTCAAAAAATGAATATCTATTAAATAGGACAAAACACAATGAACCAACAAACAATCCAACACAAATTAAAATGAACTCCAAGTCCAATCATTAGGTACAACTTTTCCACGGCCACCATCACTTCCCATTCTATCTCTGCCCTGGCCAAGGCTACTCCGTCTTCTTTCAAGAGCTTTGTTGGAACTAAGTCCTAATTCACCTAGTTCGTCGCCAACTTCAAATTCGTAACCGGTTTCTAAAAACACTAAATAATCCTGATAGCAAGCTGGACAAACTTTTGACAGCTTACAGTAAGTTCCCGTTGTTCGTGATCCTGAGTGAGTCGTTGAATTACTTGTTATTGGGTCTAACTGTCTGGAATCATTTTGCTTATCGGATCTTGGGACTAAAGATGAATCTGCTCCCATGACTACCTGATCCAGCTGTTGTTGTTGTTGTTGTTGGGTTTGAACTAAATTGTGGTGAGTACCTGTATGATGGCGGTGTACCGTAGGCTTTTCAAACTTGGCCAATAGGTTTAGATTTGCCTTGTTTATCAAACAAGAGTAGCAAAATATAAAACCACAACGTCTGCAATGATGCTTCCTCCTTAGCACTGAAAATTTGACACCACATGCATTGCACTGGGAAGCTGAAGAGTTTGGTTTCCAATGAGAATGAGATGGTTCAACTCCCAAAGACATTATAGACAATAGTGAATTGTTATGATTACTAGATGAGTTTGACTTGATAGCTTCTATAGTGTGGTTCGACTCTGAAGGAGATAAAATTGCTGAATTTTGTTGATGGTGATGGCTATGTTCGGATGATGAGTTGGTTGATAATCTTGAAAGCAATTTTTGGGTGGCTTCCATATTTCTGCCTGAAGACATAGCAGAATCGGTTGAATTTCTCTCTTCGGGCTTTGGGTCATCCAATTCCGATGCAGGAGGTGTTGTATTAGTAGATGATGTTGCGGTGATCACCGAGGAGTATCGGGTGTCATTGGTAGATGTTGTTGACACAACTGATAACTTTTTTTTATTTTGTAATTTGTTCGTAGAAGTATTGTTACCTGTAGTCACTGTTTGGTTGTAATCGTTTGGGGGCCTTAAAACAGGTGGTATATAATCAGGTAATTTTGTAGGTTCGTTGATTTGCTTCAACACAGCCAAGCCTCCAATGATTTTTTCCCTTGGATCGGGTCCATCGTAGGGCGTCCGCTTTGTCGATTCTAGAGAAGGTTTTTTGGATAATGTCCTCTGAGTCATTACCGTATCTTTTGAATCTTGGTGATCGATAACTGGGGATTTTTCTTCTTGCTGTTGTTGTAATGGGCATTGATTTTGATTTCTGAAGAACTTTAAGTTTGTTGGTGAAGCCCCTGAATCTGTAGAAAATCTTCTGGTTGGCTTCGTTAAATCAAAACTAGCAGGTTTATATTCAGTCTTAAATTCCTTAGTTTCATTTTCATCTAGGCTGTCCAACGTGCTGAAAGATGTCTTTGATCTATTTGTATTCATCGAAGTCACAGACTTTTGCCTTGATTGTTGTTGCTGTTGATGTTGTTGTTGTGATGGCAACTGTTCGTCCTTAATTGTTGGGCTATTACTGCTGTCAGGAGATTTATTATTATGAGTATTTTCTTTAAAAACATTAACCAAAGACATTCTTGGAGCTCTGATCTTTTCATCATAGTTATATTCAAAATCCAAATTATCGATGATTTCATCGGGAGGTTCATCTTTATCTTTCAAAATACCTTTATACTTTGAGTAAAACTTATGATGATCAGAATCATGGTCAACTTCGTCGTATTGCTGAGGAGGATAGTTGTGGATTGTTGCTATTTGGGAAGATTGTGAGCTAATTTTACTCAGAATAGGTTTCTTGGAGAAAGAAAATTCTCCAGTGTTGAAAGGGTCATTTTTCAACACCTCATGCGAAATTTGTTGATCGTCTTTGATTTTGTTTTCGGGTTCGTCCATATTGTCGCTCGAGTGGTTGCCGTTGTGAATGATAGAAATATATCTATCCCTGATCTAATAATTATTTGCTGTATAATAAAACCAATTGTATCTTTTATATTTTTATTATCAAAAATAATATTTGCAAATTATAAGATATTCCAATAAATTTCACGATTAAACAAACATACACTTGATGGCAGAGTTTATAGTTGAACTTTTATATTTTGTGATGATCCTTGGGGAGATGGTGATTTAAAGAAGAAATGTTGGAGCAGGAGAATAGACAACCAGCAGAAAAATTGTATGCAAGAGAACCCAATTTAAGAGATAATACGAAAGACAGTGTTATAAAGGGTGATTGAAGCACTGGAAAGAAGTTGGTGAATAGAAAGATGTTGCTTCCAAGTCGCTGAGAGTATTGTGCTGTCTCGTGGTTTTTATTTTTTAGTTTCTATCTATGTGAGTGCTCGTTTATCAGTTGGGTATTCAAGAAGGGGTCGATATGCAAGCGGCGGAAGTGTTGTAAGTGGCAGGCAGAACCTATCGAATGTCCAGCTAGTCTAGTAACCAGGAATGATGGAAAGAATGAATGGAGGAACGATGAACAGTTCTGGAGGAGGAAGAGTGTTTGTAAACCGAAGGTGATTTTTCGGGATCAGAGTCAGAATCGGAATTTTGCAGAAGTGGTGGTAGCAGATATATTATCTATTATATGAATTGTATATGTATGTATGTATGCATGAATAAATATACACCTGATAAGCTCCTTTCAAATGGGGAGGATGTTCGCTCTTGTTGATGCTGTTGATGTCTCTGTTACTGCTGGTGATGAAGCGTCCTGTTAAGAGTATGTGGTGGGGAATGTGGAGAGCAAGTGAGAGGTTGGAGGCATCGTCTTGGATCCTTTTGTCTTGTGTTCTTGTCTCTTCACTCTGCTCTGCCGTGGAATTCACTTTTCTTTCCCCTGGCCGCTGCCTGCACTGCAGTCTGCTCGCTGGCAGGTTGGAATTCTGATTTCGGGCAGCGGCCAGAGATAACAGGACAATAGCCGCACGTACTGATTTGGTGCCGCTCTGCCGCTTAATATTATATTATATTATATTATATTATTGGAGACTTTTTTTTGCATCGCCCGATCTACCTCTTATTTTCATAGCCTAGCTTATATATATATATATATACATATACAATGGTTATATAATCCTCTGAACTACTTGCTATACAGATGCATATATAATATATATATATTATATATATGATTAACATATACATCTTGCCCTGTTACTATGAAGAACTGTGCTACATCCCTGTCTACATAATTGGTTCTCTCATTCGTTCGCTCCCTCGCATGCAAATTTGTTCCTCCCATTGACGAGCCTCACTTACCGACTATAACCTTCTTTGCTTTGTTGCAACTTCAGAATTGACCATCGGCAACATGGACAACAATATATATATATATATATATATATGCACATACACATTGTGTAAATTGCTTTCTTTGCTTTGGCCTAACCCTACGCGAATCATTCTCCCACTCCATGGGAACATGATACACGAAAAGAACTCTCTTTCCCTTTTCAATTAATTCAGGTCAACAGCCTGCCTACCTGCCTACCTGCCTCGCAGCGCAGCGCAGATTGCCGGGCCATCCAATCGCATCACACGCCTCGTCCTTATCGCGACGACCCAAATCGATCGCTCTCCGATCTCCCACGACCTCCGGCTCTTCACTCTCTGCTACCCTCCCATCGTCCAGCCAATAGGCTGTACATAAAATATGTATTACACCCTTCAATAATGTATCCCTATATATATCGATCTATATATAGTATTTATTAATAATCTAAACCCTGATCCTGAGTATTTATGTCCACAATTCGCTATCATCCATTCATCTAGCTTCCCTGCGGTCACCTTGAGCAGCACACACACCGATTTAGCAGTACGTTGTCCAGTGTCCACTCGAGGGAATGCTGCACTGCCGTTTAATTGTTTTCGGCATGTGGTGTGTTTTTGAAATTTATAATGTTTTCGTTTTCGACCTTTCATCACTTTTTACCGACTCTTAGACGGTGTTCTTTATTGCCGAGAAGGTATCCATTCTCCATCAGCGCCCTTTCAGCTGCTCTGCATTTGAATCTGTCCTCTTTTAATACACTCGGGGCTAATCAATCACATATTTATTCATGTCCTGCAGTCTGTCTCCGGTGGCATTGAAATCATAAACAGAGTAAGAACCAATAAGTTATTTGAGCTGGTTTCACTCAATGTAAAGAAATCATTACCATTAGCCGAAACAAAGAAAGAAAGTAAAAAAAGACCTGTCAAAACCTTTTTTTTTGTGTTTGCTTCTTTCAACAGTTTCCCCGGCCGTGTGTATCGGAGCTTGTGTCCTCGGGGCTCTGCGAAGCTGATCCTTGAGTTTAATTAGCTCATACTCAAAATAGTGACCCCACCTTGTGCCCGTAAATGCTTCTCGCAGTTCATGGGTGCATTTTCACAGTGCGTGTGTCCATTCTGCAAATGAATAAACCAACTAGGACGAAGGCTCAAACAACAACAACACAACAAGGAGTTTCAATTCAAGTTGCTGTTTCAGTTTCCTCTCACGTTCTTTCGCCATGCCGATCCAGCATAATTAAAACGCTTTCCAGTTTTGGAGTGGAGTAATTCTTCTTCTAGAGGATATATATATATATATATCTATTTGCAATTTATTTTTCTTCTGTTTCTTCTTTTTGTATCCTTTTAGAAATCAGTTTACACGAGCAAAATTGAGTTCCTCGAAAACCGTCAAACCAAATGGGGTTAAGTTTTCAGCGATGCCTCCAGAAGTCGATGGTAATTGCCCAACTCATTGCATACACTCATTCGTTTATCTTGGCACTGAAACCTGTTAACGGCTCCACACTGCCACCATGCGTTCTTCGCTTTCAATTCTTTACTGGAGGATAAAGACTTCCTCTTAAAACTATCTTTATACAAATTTGTTCGGTAGGGGTACATATAAAAATATCATATATATATCTGTTGTAGACCTGTGTGTTCTCTTGTCCTTCCTGCTAATTTTTCAAGTTCATTGGAAACCGACTTTACCGGACAAAAAATAAAGAGAAACGTGCAATTGCATGTTCGTTCGTACGCACCCCACATCGCTGTATGGCATCTGAAAATGCACATGGATGGGTTATTCACGAACAAGTCCCATTGTCCCCTGACATCCTGCATATGTTGCAATTATACGCGTACATATATATATATAATATAATATATTTTTGTTCATTATTTCCCTTTGGACTTTGGAAGAGATTGAAACTACAGCTTTGTAATGCCTTGTATGAAAGAGAAAAAAATGGGAGGGTGAAGCATAAAACCACAAAGATGGTGATAATAGTTATACTATCCTGATGGATTACCTCTATATCCTTCTTATAGTTTAAAATAGCAATGAGATATGCTTGTTTTCTTTGGATAGTGAAAAACAGTTAATCGATATAGCCATTTAATGATCAAAAGGATTATGCTAAATCCAGACCAATAATATTTATTTTCGATTGCTATACGAAAAGAGACTTATTCCGTTAGCTAAGCACATATACTCCAGACAGCTTTGTGTTTGTGTATATGTATATATATATATATAATGATTATCATAAATTTGTAGAATCTACTTACTTAATGATCAAGCATTTGAGCACTTAAAAGACAACAACAGAAAAACCTCATACGTTGACGAGCTACAGCCTACAGCTTCCCCAGGTTTTTCTGTGATTTTTGTTTTTTATATTTGAGTTTTCCACGATCATTACAAATAGTCTGTCGTATTTTGCTTGAGCAAATGCAACTGGAGTCCGTTTTGCAAGAATTTCTTCCTTTCAGATGATCCTCATTTACTATAGAAAAAAGCATTTTGACTAATAATTTCTGTGAATTTGTTAAAATCTGCCTCTTAATTACTGTGAATTACGTAAAACGTATAATGAAAAAGGAAGCAGTAAATTCGTAAGAATTCGGTTTGTTAATTAACCTTCCAGTTAATCTGGTAATGAAGAATGCATCTATCTGTTTATCTCTTATAAACTATCTGGTGTGCTCGACGTCG
>JAJMBU010000074.1:0-63598 GCA_030565405.1 Ogataea paraovalis
CCCCCCCCCCCCCCCCCCCCCCCCCCCCCCCCCCCCCCCCCCCCCCCCCCCCACCAGAACATCCGAGCAACTAACTCTTCAGAGGAAGTTCACATATATATTATATATTATATATACTCCCTGTTATACCTTGAATTCATCCGTATCGTTACCTCAGAGCACTTCATAAGCATAGCTTGATATCTCATCAATCATCACAATGCCTTCCATCGACAATTCTTTCCTAACAAACAGTACTTGTATTCACGTTTCCGACCTGGCTGCGTCAGTCAAGTGGTACGTTGAGAGTTTCCAAATGTCCCAAATCAAGCAGTTTGAAACTTCCGCTTACCAATCAATATTTCTAGCTTTAGACTCAGAAGGTCACCCTTATCAAGGTAAACCGTTGGTTCAAAGAGACGGTGTGGTTGAATTGAGAAAATTGAAGAACTCCACTGCAAAGGTCTATGACGGTAACTCAGAACCATATAAAGGTTTCGGTCACTTGTGTTTCGCTGTCTCCAATATTGTTGCTGCTCAAAAAGAACTATTGGATAAAGGCGTCAGCTTTAAGAAGAAATTAGAGGATGGTAGACAGAAGGACATTGCCTTTGTTTTAGACCCTGATGGATACTGGATTGAATTGGTTGAAAACGCCATCGATAAAGCTGATTCTGTTGTTAATTACTCTTCCAACAGAATGAACCACAGCATGATCAGAGTTAAGGATCCAAAGAAGTCTTTGGAATTTTATAGAGGTGTCTTGGGTATGAAGTTATTCACTATCAAGGAATTCCCAGGTGCTTCATTCAATTTGTATTTCTTAGGCTACGAACATTCACCTGAATTTGTCGAGGAAAAAGAGGGCTATTTCTCTCAAAAGGCTAGGCAATCAATTGTTGAATTGACTTGGAACTATGGTACTGAGTCTGATGATTCTCAATATTACACTTTCGGTAAGGATAAAGATATCATTGGTTTTGAACACATTGCTGTTTCTTGTAAAGATGCTAAAACCTTCAGCGAGGAACTTGGTGATTCCGTTAAATGGATCACTAAGTATGACGCTGATCCAGAATTGAAAAAAATCGCTGTTATTGCTGATCCAGATGGATACAAGATCCAGATTCAATCTTATGATGCCTTCAACTAGTAAGTACCATTTTGCCCCGGTCTGATTATAAATATGAACAAAATATACTAATGCTTTATACACAAAATTGTTGATTTCTTGTAGTGACTCTAAATTGTAATCCTTAAGACAGGAAATTTCAAGTTCGTGAATTGGGAAGGCGGATTGTCTAAAAGTTCTTTTGCTGTCTGTTTGATCTACTCAAAAATTCATTCTACACTTATTAATTTTACGAAGTAAATGAAATAAATAACTATTACCCGTATACTCCTGTTAAAAAAAAACCCGTAATGGTTGTGATGTGTTTTTATATGTGTTTATTTCTTCTCACCAACAAACTTTAAACTGATAGAGTTAACACAATGTCTTTCATCAGTAGGTGTGTCGTAACCTTCGCCTTTGAAAATATGGCCAAGGTGGCCACCACATGATTTGCAAACCATTTCAGTTCTTTCCATACCAAGGGAATTGTCGTGTATCGTAGATATTGATCCAGGGATGGCTTCGTAGAATGCAGGCCATCCACAACCCGAATCAAATTTTGTGGTTGATTTATAGATGGGATTCCCGCATCCAGCGCAATTGTACACACCTTCCCTATTGAAATGGTTATATTCGCCCGTTCCTGGTCGTTCAGTTGCCTTCTTTCTCAACACAGCAAATTGCTGTGGACTTAAAATGGCTCTCCATTCGGAATCTGTCTTTTTCACAGAAGTTGTAGTTGTTTTGTCGCTATTGCCCATATTTGGAAAGTTAATGAAGAATGTTCTCACTGCTGTGTCAATTGGCCGTCTACTGTACAAAGGTCGAACACTTCTCAAAAACATAGACTGTTATAGAAAATCAGCTTTCTCTTCAAAGTATCAAGCAGAGCAAACACCCTATGGAATTAACTCAGAATCAAAGATTGGATAGCAACACTGAGGGGGAGTCACAAACCAGACAGGCCGGCAAGATAGAAATAAAGGTTCGCAACGGCTCAGGCGGTTACGTAGGAGCTGAGTCAGCGGATATTTTTGGCAAGAGGCAGAAGCTAAGAATGGAGGGAGAGGGTGACAAGAAAAGAAGAGCTCGGTGGATAGTTTGGAGTCCCAGCTGTGGAGATGAAACAGTTGGTTTTGATGGGAATCCGAAGTTCATCGCCATGGTGGTGTTTGTAGACGAGTTGACAGAATTGATTGATGGTAAGTTTGCCGCTAGTCCCCCAATTTGGAATAACCATTCACGTACTAACACTGCAGATTGCAGAGTCCCTCAACGATGCGATAACCCAAATACTGGAAGACAAAGACTACGTGAAGGAGAATCATACACAGAATTGGTCCACTATACTACCAAAATTGAATACTCTACTCCTTGAAATACTAGACAAAGTTTTCAAAGTTGATTTGAATTACAAATATAGAAACTCGTTGAGCTCTAGCACAGAGTCTATCCAAGAATTCGCAAGCAGGTTGATCGACAAGTTAAGTAAAGATTTCTGTACTTCGCCTCCTTTCACGATCTACCACTTAATAAGCACATTGACTTTCCAATCCCCAGGGTTTCAATTGCCATCGAAGGCATCGGATCTCGGAGATAAGAGTAAGAATAAGTTGTCTATGCAGAGTACAAAGACGTTCAAAACAACCATTAAGAACATGATATCAAAAGAAGAAACGATACTCGAATGTGTTAACAAGTTCCACCAGGCACTAGGTGTTGAAGAAACCAATGATCATATAAACGAGAATTATGCCATCAAATATCTCAGGTCGTTGGAAAAGAGCATTTGTGTTCAATCCTCAATCAATGAGATCAACCACGATCTAGAAGAGTACGGGTCAGAAAACACCACTAGTAAAACGCGCAATACAAAATCAGATGACGACGCTACTGACTCTGATCATGCGAACAATGACTCTATCCAAATGGTGAAAATCAACTGGTTGGACGAAATACCCAAGCCCATCAAGGAAAGAATGTCTCCATCTGGGGCTGTTGATGTCAAGGACTCGCTCAGGTTGACTGAAACTGGGACCCTTGGATCATTTGATGCGCGTGAATACGAAAGTGGTGACGATCATGACGATGATGAACAGTCGCCAAAACGGGGTATTTCTAATTATAATGATCAGGAAAGGTTTATTAAGAGAACTAAAAGTATCAGCAACATGAAGAATCAGTTGAAAGACGAGATTAGTGATGGAAGTGAAGTTGCAAACGAAAATGACAACGTTGGAAAAGATGGACGAGAAGACACTAATAAAGGGGAAAATGGGACTGGAACGGAAGACAGGGTCGAACCTACTGAGGATAAAATATCTGAGGAGGAAGATACTGCACACCCAGTAGCTAATGATTTTGAAGAGGTGACTACTGGCAATGATTCGGAAATTTTGGAAGATGCCGATTCTGTTACAGTTTCGGTTGGGGAGATCTCGGCTGATGTGGTTACTGCAGATGATTCGGAAGCAAACGCTGAAGGAACTGCTGAGAGTGACATGAGCATCGATTGAGAGCTGTTTGATCTTCCGTAATTATGTTATGGTTTTAATCCTGTATAATATGTATTTTTAATCCTTTTTTCTCTGCTTTTGTTTTATGAAAAGTAGTCTACAAATTGTAATTTGTATCTTACTTCAATGTGTTCGTTTTTGACCTAAGGTTGGACAATATGGGGGAGCTGTCTTTTTAAAAATCTTAGATTTTCCGCGATTTTCAGAAATGACCAACTTTAAAAATTTATATTGTAAAAACTACAGTTTTTAATCCAGTCTATAGAAGTGTCTTAATAGTGACTTTAGTTACCTTAAATTATGTTGTGAAAACTAAACGTATATTAACAGTGGATTATGTAAATTTACAGGTAGAGTGTTAAAAAATGAAAATCTTAATCAAAGGTTTTTGTAATGTTAGATCTATACGGGATAATTATATATAGATCCTTATATGTCGTAGTACTAGCACAGCCATATTCTATATACTATGTGGACTGTAGTTAACTATAGTTCTTGCTTGGTAGATGTATCATTTAAGTAATCATAACATATGATTACATCATGATCAAGATTCAATAAACCTTTACATGCTCGAATTTCAACAAAGCATTTATTGCGATAAAGAGCTTTCAGTGATTAAGCATGCGTCTATACAATTCTTTATATACGTAAGAGTTTTTAGTGGGCTTTCCAAGGAACGCATTAGATTATCAACAAGTAGTAATCTTATTGCTAAAAACCTATCGCATAGTAAAATGTTCAATATGCGAAGCTCCTTTACGTTGTATCTTCAGCTATCGTTAACCGCCCCTTTACCGCCAACAAACCTCACGTCGTATCCACAATAGCCACTTTCCAAGCTCACTGTCCCGGACTCAAGTCTTTTGCAACTATAATAAATTTGATTTCAAAAGCTCATAGACAAAAAGCTCCAACTACAACAACAAGCTAAATGTTAGATAACCAGACTGAGCTTCGGACCAACATAAGCCTGATGCTGAGCTGTAGTGCCCTCGAATGTAATATTAAGGGATATTTTTGTATAGTGACTCAGCAATTACGGCATACGCGCCTAACGCGTCGGGTCGAAAAATGCGTGCGTGCATGCGTGCGTCTGCGTCGGGTCGCGTCGGGGCAGCCACCTGGTAAGAGAAGAAGATAATCTGGATCATGTATAATTACATCGCTTAATGGATTTAAAATTTGAGCAACAATAAAACAGAACCAGTCCAAGTTTAAAATGGTTGAAGTTGTCATTAATCAAGTGCGAAGAAATAGAGTGCTTGGCCAGACGGTTGAAAAACTCACAAAGAAGACAACTGGTACCCATCGAAGTCATGATCCAAAGTTCAATCACCCATACGATCCATATGACGTTCAGATACAGCTTATGGAAGCCATATACGATACGATAAACAACGACTATAAGTTGGGGATATTCGAGAGTCCTACGGGTACCGGTAAAACCTTATCTATAATCTGTTCTACAATGTCTTGGATGAGAGATTTGAAACGTGAGAAGAATGCAATGATTGGCGACGATCTCGAAGATGATCCTGACGAACCTGATTGGATCAATCAAGCATATAGAGAAAAAATTATTGGAAGAATGCTTGCTGATGCAAAGGAATATGAGAAACATTTAGATGAGATTAAAAATGGAGAAGGAAAAATAGTATTAGGTGAACTTGATGATCAAAAGCTAAACCGAAGAAGAACAAAAAGGATCAAAATGAAAGATTCAACACCTAACAAGCGGACATCAGAAGATGATTATGCCCCAGAGGACTACTTTAGTGATAGTGAAGTTCATGCGTCAACTACACAGAATAACAGATATACCGAAATCAACGAGGAAGTGCAAAAACTATTAGCTCAAGTGGAGGGTAGAACTACACAAAGCGACAAATCATCAAATCTCAACAAATTCCCCACCAAAATATACTTTGCATCTAGAACACACTCACAGCTCAACCAATTTAGTGACCAACTTAGGCTCACAGAGTTCCCATCCTCTTTAGAGGGTATTGGCGAACGAATCAAATATCTTCCAATGGGATCCAGAAAACAACTATGCATCAATGAGGACGTTCAGAAATTAAATGATGTACAACAAATTAACGAGGCATGCATAGATTTACAAAAGCCAGGATCTGATAAAAATAAATGCTGTCCCTATATGCCCAAAGCGAAAAACGAGCTGGATAGCAAGTTGGTTAACAATTTCAGGGATCTATCATTTTCTGAAGTGCACGATATTGAAGAATTACACCAAATTGGGAAGCATTATAACATTTGCTCATATTATAGTTCACGACAAAGTGTCGACTTGGCTGAAGTCATATCGTTACCATATCAGTTGATTTTACAGAAATCGTCTAGAGAAGCGTTGAATTTGAGTTTGAAAGATTCCATTGTTGTCATTGACGAGGCACACAATTTAATAGATACAATCACGTCGTTAAACTCTGCATCTGTTTCATATAAGGAGTTGGCTGCTGTTTTAAAATCGTTGGGAATATATAGAAACAAGTTTTCGAAAAGGATGAATTCGGGTAACAGAATCAATTTGGCAAAGTTATCCAAATTAATAGTGATTATTGCGAAGTACATTTCCCAACAGGTTTCAGTGAATAAAACAAGCCCAGGAACAGAAATCAATCCCAGTGATATTTTCAGTGGTACCACCGGTGACCTTTTAAACATCCATTCGCTGGAGAAATACTTAACAAAGTCTAAGATAGCATACAAGCTTGAGTCATATATGGATGCCTTAGTCCGTAGTAAAGATCAAGAAAATGGCTTTTCAAAAATGAACAAATCTTCGACACCTTTACTATTCAAGATCAAATCGTTTTTATATTGTTTATCTAACCCTTCCAAGAGTGGAAAGCTATTCTTTGATAAGGGCTCTGACGGAGATGTCTCTTTGAAGTATCTATTATTGGATCCGAGCGAAGAGTTTAAAGACTTGGTTGAAGAATCGAAGTGTGTTATTTTGGCTGGAGGTACTATGGAACCAATCACCGACTTTACAAAATTTTTGGCTCCTTTTGTCCCAAACCAAAAAATTAAACACTTCAACTGTAACCATATTATACCTGATTCTAACTTGGACGTCTATCCGGTTTCCAATATGGGTCATCAATCATTTGAATTCTCTTACGAAAAGAGAAACGATTCAATTATGAGAGATGAACTTGGCCACGGCTTGCTTAAGATATTGCAAACTGTTCCTTTTGGTGTAGTTGTGTTTTTTTCAAGCTATGCATATTTAGATAGCATCTTTGAATATTGGAAGAAGACTCGATTATACGAGGAGATTGAAAGTATCAAGAAAATTTTTCAAGAACCTAGAGATTCAAGTATAGATTCAATTTTAGAAGAGTATTCCAATTTAATTACTTTACAGAGAAAAGGAGCTGTTTTATTTGCAGTTGTGGGGGGGAAAATGTCAGAAGGTATAAATTTTTCAAATGACTTAGCGAGGGCAGTTATTATGGTTGGCTTACCTTTCCCCAACGTTTTCAGTGGAGATTTAATTGCGAAGAGAAAATACATCGAGAGGAAAACCATAGAGAATGGTGGCAACAGTAAACAAGCAAAAGAGAACGCAAAAGATTTTTATGAAAACATCTGTATGAAAGCAGTTAATCAGAGTGTTGGTAGAGCGATTAGAAACATCAATGATTATGCTGTTATATTTTTGATAGATGCAAGGTACAACAGGCCGAACATTCAGAAGAAATTATCGGGATGGATCCAAAAAAGGGTGATGCCATCTTGTACGGATTTGGGTTTGGCTGTCTCCAGGGCAGAGAAATTCTTCCAAGTCAGCCGATAGTTTATATACAGCTTTGCTACTTATCTAGTCGTAGATATATATATATTTATTAATTATAAACACTATTCAACTTCACGGGGAGTGGAGGAATTACTGTGCTTCCAAAAGTCCCATGCGGCGCCGTCCCGAACCTTCTCGTCGTCGACGCATCTAAACTTGCAACTTGCAAGGCGAGCGACTATCTGGACGCCCAACGAATTAACTGACCCGCGATCAGAACAGGCTTCGGATACAGGTTGTTCAAGATGAGTGCCAGTTCCTTTTAGTGGAATTGAAGAATATCAGCTATTAATATTTTAAAAACTTCATTAATATAAACCGCCTATGTCTGATTTTGAAGTGGAACCAAGCTTAAAAGAAATTATTACCCACGAATCTCTCAAGTGGATCTTTGTCGGAGGTAAAGGTGGTGTCGGTAAAACCACCACTTCTTCCTCCGTTTCTATCCAGTTGGCTTTGAATAATCCAACGAAGAACTACTTGTTGATATCTACAGATCCCGCACATAACTTATCCGATGCCTTTGATCAAAAATTTGGTAAAGATGCCAGACTGGTTGAAGGTATAGCTAACTTATCATGTATGGAAATTGACCCATCGTCTTCTCTTGAAGAATTCACATCTAACAATTCCATGGGAGTGGATAAATCTGATCCATTGAATGATATGATGTCCGAAATCACAGGCTCTATTCCAGGTATTGATGAAGCCTTTTCTTTCATGGAGGTCTTGAAGCACATCAAAAATCAAAAGAATGAGGATTCTTCAATTGTTAAATACGATACAATCATATTTGACACTGCACCAACTGGTCACACTTTGAGATTTTTACAGTTACCATCAACATTAGAAAAATTACTAGGAAAGTTTAACGAAATTAGTGGGAGATTGGGACCTTTGATGAGTATGATGGGAGGTGACCAGAAGAATGAAATGTTCAACAAATTGGCTGAAATCAAAGCTCAGGTCACTGAAGTTAACAAACAATTCCAGGATCCTGAGTTGACCACCTTCATTTGTGTCTGTATTTCTGAGTTTTTGTCACTTTACGAAACCGAAAGATTGATTCAAGATCTAATGAAATATAACATGGATGTGAATTCCATTGTCGTGAATCAACTTTTGTTTGCTGGTGATGATGATGAATGTAAGAGATGTAAGTCTAGATGGAAGATGCAAAGTAAGTACTTAGATCAGATGGATGAATTATATGAAGATTACCATTTAGTGAAGATGCCTTTGCTAGGTAATGAGATTAGAGGTGTTGATAACTTGAAGATTTTTTCTAAATTCTTGATCGATCCTTATGATCCAAAGAAACACAAAGATGTCTTGTTCTCTTTAACAGAGCATTAGAATTATATCTGAAAATATTCTCGATATATATATATATACATAAGTAATTAATATAGCTTCAGTGAAATAATAGATGGATCAGGATGCATGTATATAAATTAAGTGTTATCTACCTTGAGATGTGTTAAAATATATTTGGGAGGAAGAGGTTACCCGGAGATAAAAGATCGAGGTTCTTACTGATCAGGGTCTATATGTAGTTCTGATAAACAGTTTGTCTGGCAGTTAAAAAGAGCAATATAAAGAATCTATAAATAAATTACAATGTCGGGATATTCTTGTATGAAATGTAAGCTCCCGCTTCAAATTGATGATTCATTAGAAGGATTAAGCAATGCTCAGAAACATCTTCTCACAATAAGCTATGGTCAGAGGCCATCGTCTAGCACGACGCCCCTCCCTATAACATCGACGGCGAATGGACCTTCGTATGCCTCTGGTGGTGGCATGAAGCAAGATGATATATTTGATGACTACCCTTTGATACCCGAAGAAAGAATGTCATTATTCAGAGAAGCCAATGCATTAAGTGGAGGAAAATCGCTGATAGGTACTAGAAAATCAGAGAACAATAACAATCGTATTGATGATGGGTCCTTCGTGATACTGGATAATAAAATTCAACAGCAACAAAGGAACGAAAACAATTTAGAAAAAATATCCGTTAGTGATAGGGTTTCCACATTGGATAACATCTTCAAAATTTTGTCGTCAAAGTATGAGATTGATTATCCTGTTTGTAGTGACTGCGCCAACACTTTGATCGATGAATTGAAACTACGATTCGAACAACTTACAAAGGAAAAGGATACGTACGTTCAATTTTTAAAGAAACTTACAGTTCAAAGTGGGCCAAACAAGTTCAAGGCAAACGAAGCCTTGAACGAACTGGATAACCTGAAGAACCAGGAAGAGGAGCTGCTCAAAGAAACAGAAGATTTGGAAAAGGAACGAGAAGATCTCTATTTGGAATTAGCTGAGGTTGAGAAAGAGTTGGAAGAACTCAATATCAAGGAGAAAGAGTTTTATGTGGAGAAAAACAAGCACGAATCTGAGTTATCTGAGTTTATCAGTGAACGAGACAGAGTTAAATCTTTATACGAGTATAACTTGAATCAATTGGACTCACTCAGGAAAACCAATGTTTTGAACGACACGTTTCTCATATCATATGATGATCAATTTGGTACCATCAATGGTTTAAGGCTTGGGAACTTGGACGATGTAAGAGTATCATGGCATGAGATCAATGCCGCTCTAGGACAGTTCGTTTTGTTGCTGTCAACTGCTGTCAAGATTTTGGATTTTAAGCTTGAAGGATACAGATTGATACCTATGGGTTCCACTTCTAGGATTGAGAAATTTGAAAAAGATTCTAAGAACCCAGGCAAATTGACCAAAGTGACCCTTGAGCTTTTCAATACTGGGGAATTTTCAATCGGTAGACTGTTCACTCATAATAAGCTGGATGCAGGCATGGTGGCCTTGGTTGACATACTTTCTCAAATCGGCAACCAGTTGAAGCAACTAGACAGTTCGAACGACTTGCCTTACAAGATGACTAGAGATAAAGTGGCCGGCTACAGTATCAGACCTTCTGCAAGAGGCTCTAACGAAGAATGGACAGCTGCTTGCCGATACCTATTGACGAATGCCAAGTGGGTGTTGACTTACTGTATATCTCACTATTAGTTGGTGCTATTGCATCGCTGAAGACCACTACGATATTGTCTTATATAAGAATCTGACATAAGCACGCAGAGTCGCTCAAAACGGTATACTAATGACGTGCAGCTGATGCACGATTGCGATTGAACCCCGTAACTGTTTTGACACGCATCTACGATAACTTGATACCGTTCTAAACCCTAAATAACCTATAAAGTTAGTAAAAATGGTTATAATAACAGAAACAGTATTCTTGGAAATACCTTTCCACTTCACCTGAATAGCCAAACTGTTGGTGCAGACCTAATTGTAACTTACCCAGAGTCTGAGGTGCAGGCGCGGGACACAAGAAATTATTCACTAGCTCCGAAGAGGCATTTGTTTGCTAAGCAGGCCGTATTCCAAAGTTGCCATTTCTAAATTTTTAATCGAAATTATATCGTTTACCACTTAAGTGCATAGTTGAAGGCGAGAAGAATTCAGCAGTTTCAAAATACAGGATGACGGCCCTCATACAAGCAGTTGTTAAGAATCCTGAGAAAGGGAAAGAGTCGACGTTTAACAAAGAAAGGCTTTTGACCACTTTGAAAGCACAAAGTCATGGGTTGAACACCGCGTTTGTAAATATTCAAGATATTGTGGATAAAGTATCCAAATGTTTACCTGATACTCTAACAGTTGATGAATTACTTGATCTAACTTCTGAGATTCTGGCATCCTTGACAACTAAACATTATGATCACTCTCTGCTGGCTTCAAGATTACTCACGAGCCAGTTGCAAAATAGATTATCGGATAAATTTTCTGAGAACATCGAGTACATGATGAAATATAAGCCTTCGAATTATAAAAAATCCAAAACACTGGTTTCCGAGAAGCTATACAATATTGTTATGAAGAATAGAGAAGCCATCGATAACGCAATCGAACACGAGAGAGACTTCACTTTGGATTATTTTGCATTCAAGACTCTAGTCAAGTCATATCTTCTAAAGATTGGTGGAAAACCATGTGAATCACCTCAGTACTTATTTATGAGAGTTGCAATTGGGATTCATGAATTGGATATTGATAAAGTTATCGAGACATATGACTTGATGTCAAAGAAGTATTTCATCCATGCTTCACCTACATTGTTCAATGCGGGAACACCCACCCCTCACTTATCCTCATGTTTCTTACTTGCCATGGAAGGTGACTCAATCGATGAGATCTTCAAAACTGTTCATAAAGCTGCCTTGATTTCCAAAGCTGCAGGTGGAATCGGGATTCATGTATCTAATATAAGGTCCGAAGGTTCTTACATATCGGGAACTAATGGTACTTCAAGCGGCATTGTCCCCATGTTGCAAGTTTTTAACAGTACTGCCAAATATGTCGATCAAGGTGGTAACAAGAGACCAGGCGCAGTCTGTATATATCTAGAACCTTGGCACTCTGATATCTTTGACTTTTTGGACTTGAGGAAAAACCATGGAAAAGAAGAAAAAAGAGCCAGAGACTTGTTTTATGCCCTTTGGATATCCGATCTGTTTATGCAAAAAGTTGAAAGGGGTGAGGATTGGTGTTTGTTTTCTGAAGACCAGTGCCCTGGATTGAGCGACTGTTACGGAGAAAAGTTTGAAAAGTTATACAGAAAGTACGAATCAGAGGGTAGGTATACAAGAAAGATTAAAGCACAAAAGTTGTGGCATGCTATCCTAGTCGCACAAACTGAAACTGGAAATCCATTTTTACTGTATAAAGATGCCAGCAATAGAAAGTCTAACCAAAAGAACTTAGGCACGATAAAGTCTTCTAATTTATGTTGTGAAATTATGGAATATTCCTCCAAAGACGAAACTGCTGTTTGTAATTTAGGCTCTTTGGCTTTGCCTTCATTTCTGGAACGTGATACGTCTGGTAAACTGTATTATAATTTCCAGTTACTACATAAGGTTACTAAAGTTTTAGCAAAGAACTTAGATAGAATTATTGATGTTGGCGATTACCCAGTGATTGAAGCAAAGAGATCAAACATGAAACATAGACCGATTGCTGTAGGTGTTCAAGGATTGGCCAATGTTTTCCAGGAGTTAAGGATACCATTTGGATCAGATGAATCCAAATTATTGAACATTGAGATTTTCGAAACCATATATCATGCATCTCTCGAGGCATCTGTCGAGCTTTCCATTCTGGACGGAGCTTATTCTTCATATGAGGGGTCCCCCGTTTCCCAAGGATCACTACAATTTGATATGTGGGACAAGAAGCCCACAGGTTTATGGGACTGGGATGCTTTAAAGTCAAAAATTAAATCTCATGGTATTCGCAATTCCTTGTTAGTTGCATTGATGCCAACTGCTTCAACATCTCAAATCCTGGGATTCACTGAATGCTTTGAACCAATCACCTCTAATATGTATACTAGAAGAGTTCTTTCAGGTGAGTATCAAGTTGTTAATAAATACTTAATGGATGATTTGATTAGACTAGGATTATGGAATGACGAAATGAAAGACTTGATCCTACTTCACAATGGATCGATTCAACCGATCGAGGGAATTCCAAACGAAATCAAAGAGCTATACAAGACAGTTTGGGAAATTCCCCAAAAGGTATTGATTGATATGTCCGCTGATAGAGCTCCATTTATAGATCAATCTCAGAGTTTGAACTTATTTCTGAAAAATCCAACCATGTCCAAATTAACGAGCATGCATTTTTATGCCTGGAAAAAGGGCTTAAAGACAGGTATATATTACTTGAGAACACAAGCTGCATCGTCTGCAATCAAGTTTACTTTAGATCCAAAAATTGCGAAGTTGACAAACATACATAAGAGATCGAGCTCAGAGCCAGTACATTGGAGTGACGGCGGTTTGAAGAAATCAAGAAAAAACGACGTCTTCAACATAGAAGATAGCTTGCATACAGATAATGATAAAAGCAAGGAAGATAATAGAACCAGTTTTGATATCCATGCCGAACAGGCCATTGCTTGCAATATCAATGAGCCTGAAAATTGTGATTCGTGCTCCGGATAAGATAACCAGAAGATGCCACGCACCGCTTTGTATATAAAAGACCACCAGATACCCTATATGCTCTACCCAAGCTTGTATATATTAGCTATATAGTTAAAAGTCAATTATTAAGTAATCGGATAATTGCCCTCCTTCGCTTGCGAATTTGATCATTATTAACTGTAATTATTACTCGATTAGTGATTATTATATATATATGAGATAACGTGATAGTCAAGATGATAATAGTAGTCGTATTCGGTAGTATGAAGGAACTATATGACGAAAGTACCCCTTTCAAACGGTGAATTTCACCTACCGATAGAAGCTAAACAAAGAACAGACAAATAACAACAATGCATTACGTTTCACCTTCTTGTACTAGGCGGAAGGAAGGGTAGGAAACAAGGTGTACAGTCAGCTAAGGAATTACCTAAAAGAGAACAGATCTTATGAACTCTATTACAGATAACTAGATATATAAATAAATAAATAAATAAATAAATTAAGAAATAAATAAATAATGTTTTGTTATTTAGATGCCAAGAACCTAAAATGGAATAATGTTTTCGTATGATTCAAACCTTTTGGCCGTCATTCCAAATGCTGGTCCCAATTTTGAAATATGATATACGCTCAGGGATGCCAGGATCGTCAATGTAGCCAAAACACCATACGTACGCCTTCTTGCTCTTAACGTAAACAACTTCAAGTATCTATTCCAACCACCTAAAATATGGTATGAAGCAATGAAAACCAAAGTCACCAATCCAACGGGCGTCTTTAGAGGTGCTTTTGAAATGGCATGCGAAACGTAGGATAGGTCAATGTTAGATGAATCACCGTCCACTATCAACGCACCAAGTCTCTGCTTAGTGACGTGATACAGCATCATTGGAACAAGTAAAAACCCAGAGAAACTCAAAGGAGATAAACCTAAAAGTCTTGAACTCAGTGATTTTCTGGCACCCAATCCCAAAATAGATGTAATACCACCTAACCCTTCATCTTTTTCACTGACGATCTCCTTCGATAAAGCAGATGCAGGCTTCCATACCCTGGATGTCCTTCTCTTTTCCGTTTTAGATTTTCCATACTTTATGTAGTTCTCATACCTTTTCACTAATCGCAAGCAAATACCACTAAAAACATGTATTGCCGTGGACCATAACATGATAGCTTCGAAAGCCGACACATGATAAATCTCTCTGCCCATAGAAAGGAGCTGTTCACCCAGCTCCACACTTGATAGACCAGGTGCAATTACCACACCAGAGACATGAATCACAGCAAAAATGCTGAACGGAATCGTGGAATATTTTTGAACATTTGCTAGAATCGGTATGAGATGCTGTGAGAAACGTCTTTGTTTCGGGGTTGATATTCCTGGAATCACAATCCCCTCAAGTGTGATGGGTTCTGGCGATACAGATTTTAGATGAGACGCCATACTGCTGCTCTTCTATTTTGTTCAAATGATGAATTGCAACCTTTCAATTATTGGCTAATCTTTGGAATATCAGCAAAACTCAAATCAAACTATACTTACGATCAAAGATGTGCATGCAAGAATTGCAGTAGAATAAAAGATTTCGAGGCTGTGCTACCACCAAAATGGTCCTTCATTGCTAATTTACATTCGGGAGTGCAGTGATTGGCCAACCATGAGTTGGAGTTTTCTACTAGCAATGGCAGCTGAAGTAAGGTGCCTTTTAATCCAGCGTTAAATAATGACAGCATAAAGCTAAATATCCTTTTGTGGAAACTTTTTGTAATATAGACATTCTATAAACCGAGGACCGATTCTAAGAGAAAAATGAACAATTCTATTTTAAAGAGTCTTACAGAGAAAAGCGTATGCTAATGTTTTTCGAAAAACAATTTGAACTCTATCTCACCTCCATAGCCAGGTCTAATAGCAACTTGTTTCCATAGTCGAGGAACTTCATCGGCGGACCATCTATAAGTACCTCCGTATGTGACGTATCCAGTAACCTTATCATAAGAGAACTGCATCGCCTTCATATTCTTGCTGCATTCAAATTCACCAATTGAGTTGATACCACAATTACCTTTAGATGATTTGATGTTGTAATCTCCAAATGGTGCCTTACTTAAGGTGTAAGTGGCACAGGTTCCAGAAGAATACCATTTTCCAGAACTAATAATGCAACCGTTTAGGTTTTCCGGTCTCAAATAACCCTTTAGATCACCCGTAGGAGCTGGTGCTGGCTGATGAGGGTCAGTTGGGGTTGGAGGTTTAAAATTCTTTGGTAAGAATTTGATACCATCCTCTGGGCATCTGGAATTTAGCAACGCTGGGATTGGAACAAAATCACCCGTTAATATGGAACCATGTAAGTGATGGAAATACCAAACCTCTTGTAATGCATTATATTTGTTACATTGAAAGAAGACCGGTTGGCCAAACCGGGCAGTTAAAGTGTCTTCGATTTGCTGCTTGGTATAGGTCTGATCTTCAGATGGAACGATACCATTCTCAGCTAACCATTTTGCAGTAGGCAAGGTTTCAAAAATCTCCACAGTTCTTTTGAAGAAATCCACAACGTTTTGATTCTGCTTATAATTTGTTTGGTCATAACAGCTTGCTTTCACTGTACTCATGCAGGTGGCATGTTTATTGAACTCATGAACCCATAAATCATCATCATGGCCATTGAAATTCTTCCAAAATTTGTTCATCTTCTCCAAAAGTTCATATTCACCAAATTCGTTAAGAACTGCTTCTGCACTATGAATATTCATCGAGTCATCACAAAACTGCTCGAATTGTCCATTACAGAGATCGGGCCAAAGTCCGTGTAAAGTGAACATGTCATCGGGTCCAACAGGTGGATAGTAATCCCAGAACTGTGTCTGTAAAAGCACACCTCCTGGGTATTCAAAACAGCAACTATCTGTCACTTCTGTCTTGTTCGAGCATGACAATGGTAGATCAGTTGGGCACGCATGATCCAAATTCATGAACGAGCCATTATCAGCAATACGTATTGGTTGCTGCTCTTCAGTTTCCGGGAAACCGGAGGATGGCAATTGGGAGGTAGCGACCTGTGCCAATGCTGCAAAAATAGGCAGCATGAACTTGTAGAAGGTCATGATTGAATTGAGTACAGTTCACTGAGAGTGCAAACACTACCCTTACCAAAACGAACTCCAGAGAGATACAGACAGTTATTAATATATATGCACATACATGTAGATATAACTTCACACACAAATAATCGGATGCGCAGCCTTCTTTATCGGGAGCAGCGAGCATCCCAATCGGGAAAGAGAAGGATATCGTGATTCGACGCCGATGCGGGTCGCCGACGCACTTCAGCAGTTTGCAGGATAAGCTTCTACAGTTAAGGCGTGCCATCATTCATCAAGCATCCCCCAACGATACCACAATTCAGATCGAAAGATGCTAATCATCAAACAGCCATAGTTTCCGTAGTTTGGCGAGATATTCTCGACACTTGTTCTCCCAGTTACGCGACTCCGCAGGTTAATCAGAACGGTTCTACAACAGTTAAATAGATATGTTTTATATTACACAAAATAAACAACTTAATTTTCACTATCTTGGTCCTCTTCTTCTTCTTCTTCTTCTTCTTTATCGTCCTCATCTTCACTGCCACTTTCAGCGACTTCAACGTCGTCGTCCTCTTCGTCCTTGGATTTCTTGTCTGCCTCATCCGCAAGTAGAGAATCTCTTAGGATCTTAGCTTTTGCCTCTCTGACCTCTCTCTGTGTCAAGACATAAGATCCCAAAGGCGTTTTTTCCCACGCAAAGTCTTGTAAAAATTTGGCGACTTCAGATCTGTTGCTTGGACCATATTCGACTGTTGATCTCTGTTGTTCTATAAATTTGGCATTTGCATTCAATTTATCAACGAGGTTGCTTAATTGCTTAGAGAACTTGACATTCTTACATTTCTTGATATATCTTCTCAAGTAAATAACAGGAGGAGTAACTAGTTCAGGGAAAGCAATATTCTTACTGTAAAGCACAAAGAATTCAGATGTCAAGTCTAAAAATTGTTCACATAAACCTTCCTGATAAGCTCTTGTATTCAAATAAGCTTGGTTAACCTTGATAACATGATCAAAGTCAACAGCTTGTAAGTTTGAAGACTTTGGATTTCTTGTCAATGCAGTGGAGTTAAGGATTTCGCTCAATAATGGGAATAATGGAATATAAACACCGGTGTTCTGCGACAATCTAATCAAAGATCTTAGCAAGTAAAATCTCAAAGGGAAGAACTGGGCTGTTGGAATCAATCTGATGGTACCTAGCGTCACCTGAACTAATGGATAGATTAGTTGTCTCAACGGACTTTCCTTCTTTCTCATTGTTTCTCTTTCAGGATTGCATTGTGCAGACAACATTCTTGACCAGAAATCAAGAGAATGACAGTACTGCCAGTTGTATATAGATTTGTAACTGTCTTTAGTTGGGTTGTTAACACTACTTCTCAAATGTATGGCTAACTGTCTGATGTATTCAAAACCAATTTGGTAACTCAAACTTTCATCTAAGCCAAACAATTCAACGGCGGAGTTCTTTTGGAAATTCACCATTGGCATAGTATGAATGTTGGTTTGTCTACATTTCTTGATGAAACTAGAATATGTCGATTTCAAAACAAGTTCTAAAATTGCTTTTGGATATTCTTTACAGGCGTTATTCAAAAAGGCAAAAGCTGTGATTTGAGTTTCAACTTCTTTTGTAGAACTCCAGACGTTAACAATTGCAGCAACAATCTCCTTTAATAACTTTCTCAATGAAATAAAGAATGGTAGCAATTCTTGAACAGATTTCAAAACTAGTGCGGAAGTTTCTGTATTTGTGATATCATTCAACAAGATGATTAATGATCCGGCATGAGTTTTAAGAATCGTGGTGATTTGCGAAACTTTCTTGTTATTAGATTGTAAAGATCTGACACCGTTTGAGGTTTTTTTGTATGGAGCCAATTTTTGGATGGCCTGTGGGAATCTGCCCAAGGCCAAGAACATTAATTGATTGAAAACTTTTTCATCTGTGACTGAATATCTGTAAGTTTCACCCGAATCCATATTCACGGCAGATTTGAATGCAATGACAACATTCTTCAAGGTTTTGATGGTTGGCTTTGAAGATTTCAAATTTTCATCCCAAGATTTGACTAATTTCATTGTAACTTCAGTGGTTTCAGTTGAATCCTCTTCTTCTTTGATATTCTTTGTCAATTTCTGGTTTTCTTGATCTTCCTCTTCATCTTCAGAATCGCTCATTGCTTCCAAGGGATCGACAGGCTTGAAATCTAATAAATCTTTGTCGTTTTCTTGTAAGTAGCTATAGAACTCCGGGTCATCTTTGGCCAATTCATGTAAATCTTGCTCATGCATCTCTGCCTCATCTTCAGAACTATCTTCGTCATCTTCAGCATCCTTATGATCCACTTCGCTCATCTCTTCATCTTGATCTTCAGAATCATCGCTGGATTCACTGGCTTCTTCTTCTTTAGTCTTCTTGATCTTCTTCAGCTGTTTAGATTCCTTTGGAACTTCAAAACCAGCCTCGAAGAATTCTTCTACATTCATATCTTGTAACAGTTCATCACCTTTCTGGTTTTGGCTTTCCTCCTTTGCAGAAGCAGATGCCTTCTTTTTTTTATGCAGCTTGTTGTGCTGTTGAACTTTCTTTCTTTGTTCAATCGTATGCTTCAAGTGTTTAGCTTGAAACTTCTTGGTTTTCTTAGTTGCCTTTGCCATGTTTCAATAAATTTAAACGTCCCAATACTATTGCACTGTTGGCTAACGAATAAGGTAAAAGAATATTCAAAGTAGTTTCTAAAGCCAGGTTTAGTATAGATAGAATTCTTTGAAAAAAAAAAAACTAAAAGAGAAAAAAAAATTTCAGATCCCACTCCTGAGGGGGGCAACAAGATCGACCAATCGTCGCCTAAGAAGGAAACCTGAGAGTCGATCGACTCAACGCGTAGCATGCATGGCACATGGGGAAACCAAAACATTAAGCTTGCCAATTTGAGGTTTATCACCAGGAACCCGGGAATCATGCTTCAAATTGTAGGTCGGACCAGTGGCTCTCACTACAGACAGTAATGACTGATAAAGGCGAAAATTTGCAAGCTAATATTTCAGTGAATACTACCGAAGATTTTTCCTTGCTATTACATGACGATTCATCAATTGATAGCTCCGTGATAAGTGAACAGGAGGCATTGTATGGTCAGATTCTTCCTGCCCCCGAAAAGCTACACGAACCACCTACTTTACCGGTTTTAAATACCAAATTGGTTATACCTAAGAAGAGACCATCATCAAGCAAAACCTTGGGAACCGAATATGAAACACCATCAAACAAGAAGACGCCGCTAGGGCACAGACACCCTGTGGGTAGACCTTCAACCCCTGGAAAATCAAGAAACTTTACCAGCCCGGTCTTGCAAAGAATAACATCAATAACAGATTCTCCAATTCCCGACTTATCACCATCTTTTGATAGTTCACAAACTGTGCCTGTCAGTGACAAGATCATAACACCACAGCGTATTAGGAATAGTCATAATTCGCCTCTTGCAGTGAGGAACTTTTCTGCTCCGATAGTCATCCCTCGGAAAGTCACACAACTTCAACAAAAGTTAATTCGAGAAATTGATTTAGAAACCGATCAGGCTTCTGAATTTGAATCTGATTTTTTAGATTCAGAAATCAGAAAATTCGAGGCCAGGTTTGCTGACTTGAAGAAAGCCGATGCTTATTCGAAAACCCACAATGACGTAAAGCTAGAGCGTTTGAAATCCAAATGGCAAGACGTTGCCCAGAGGGCATCCAACTATCTTCTGAATGAAGCTAAAATAAAGATAGAGAGAATGGGTGGCATAGAGGAATATCGTAAAAGACAAAAGAAATCAAAATTGCGTAAAATGAAGTTTGAATTTGACCAAAACTTGCTATCCCAACTTGAAGATTATATCGATACTGATGAGTTCAAAGAACTAGGAAAGTTTGAAAAAGAAGAAGTGATGGAACGGAAAAGAGAGATTGAAGAAATGAGCCGAAAAATTGAAAATGGTGAGATCAATCTGGATGATGACGAGAGTCAGGATGGCGCTTTTACTGTTGAAGAGTTGTGCAAGCAACTTAATATCGATTATAATTTGATATGGGGTAGAATATAATTAATGTTCGGTGCACATAGCCGTTATTTAGTTTTTGTTAAATATGTTGTTTTGCTTTTATATTTTTTAGTTTTTAGTGTTTTTGGACATACAACTGGCTTTATATATTCTATGGTTTAATTCGGAAAACAAAGGAAAAAAATGAGATACTTTTCTTTATATGATTAATCTATTATATACATATGTAATGCGATATACAAAATTGCAGGAAGGAAAAAATGTTAAAACAAAACATAAAGGAATTAAAGCATGGTTAGAAGACGTCACTTAGCTTCAATCTTGGAGCAATATTCATAGAGATTAGTTCTTGGAAAAGTAATTTCGCAGCATAAGGAATAGTCATTTTGATGATTGCCTCACTGGATTTACAAGAAGGACACCATCCATTGTAACCCATTAAACCACAAGAGTTACAAACATCAACGTCAAAGGCATCAGAACTCAACATTAATCTCTCTAGCAACAATTGAGAAGCACCATATGCAATAACACAATCTCTCTCCATCTCACCCAATCTTAAACCACCATCTCTTGATCTACCCTCTGTTGGCTGTCTTGTTAAGACTGCTCTTGGACCTCTAGCTCTTGCGTGCATCTTATCAAGAACCATATGCTTCAACTTTTGATAGTAGATTGGACCAAAAAATATATATGCTTGTAAAGCTTCACCAGTAATACCACTGTATAACATATCTTTACCACTGTAACTGAACCCTTTATCAACTAAAATCTTGGACATATCCTCCAATTTGGAACCACCGAAACAGGTACCATACTGTAACGAACCATCCAACACACCAGCTTTACCGGAAACCAATTCCATCATTTTACCGACTGTCATACGAGATGGGAAACCGTGTGGGTTCATGATTATATCAGGTGAAATACCCTGATCATTAAATGGCATATCTTCCTGTTGAACAATAATACCACAAACACCCTTCTGACCGTGTCTAGAAGAGAACTTATCACCCAATTCAGGTCTTCTAGTTTGTCTCAACAACACCTTGATCAAAGCCTGATCATTATCACCAACAGACATCATGACCTGATCAACATAACTTGGCTCTGGACCCCTGTACACCATAGGGGTTTCTCTGTGTTGTTGTTGTTGGTTAATGGTTGGCGCTGCACCGACTACACTTTCAGAAGCGTTAACTGGAACACATTTGTTAATATATGACTGTCCACTATTAATTCTCATACCAACTTCTCCTAACCCATCAGGACCCAGAGCGGCGTGCTGGAATATTGGTTCGCCGTTTTCATCAACTCTCATACCCATGACAATATCCTTAGAATGGTTTGGATATCTTTTCAAAACGGTTGTATTCTTTCTCAAAGTTTGACATCTACCAAAACCTCTATCGATAGAAGCTTTATTCAAAACCAAGGCATCTTCAATATCGTAACCTGAGTAGGACATGACTGCGACCGTGGCATTCTGGCCAGCTGGTAATTTATCATAATCGATCAATTCGATGGTCTTGGTCTTAACCATAGGTTGTTGAGGATAACACATCAAATAAAGTAACGTATCAATTCTTTTGAATTGATTGTAAGCAATTGCACCAATTGCTTGCTTACCCATAGCACATTGATAAGTGTTTCTTGGAGATTGATTATGATGTGGATATGGGATTAAACCGGCAACAGCACCCAACAGTGTAAACGTTTCAATTTCCAAATGAGTAGTAGTTTTTGAAATGTCAGGTTCGTACAATGCAATCAAGGAATCGTTTTCTTCATTCACATCCAAATATTCAACCAATCCATTCTTGAGGAAATCATCGAATTCCCAATCACCATTTTTCAGAAGTCTTAGATGTTCAGCCTTGACTTTAGACTGTCCATTTTGAACAACCACCAAAGGTCTACAAATACGGCCTCCATCTGCAGCAATATGAACAGCAGAATGGTGCACATTTGTATATATGGAGACAAAGACTGAGATCTTGCCAGTTCTTCTCAACTGTCTGAACTTGGTGACAAATGATGTTGGATATCTGGTAGTACCAATTAAGGTACCATTTAAATGCACACCAAAAGTACCGTTGGTATGCAAAGTTGCACTATCCGCAATAGATATATTTTCGACACCCAGAATGTAACACAGTTTTCTTATTGGTTCCTCTTCATCATCAGTAGTAATATGCGTCATCAATGCCAAGTTCTTAACCAAACCACACGCTTCACCTTCTGGAGTATCCGAGGTACATAGCATACCAAATTGAGATGGTTGCAAAGCTCTAGGACCAGAGACTTTTCTGGATTTTTCAAACTGTGACGAGATTCTTGTCATCATACCCAAGGCAGAAATATACGATAGTCTACTTAAAACGTGAGTGACACCTGCTCTCTCCATCTTGAATCTTTTCAATGACCAATTACCTGTAGAGATGGATCTGTTCAACCCAGTTGTGATGTTATTTGAGTGGATATTGATGTGAAGTAAGGCATCAAATTCGGATGCTCTGCTTGGTTTTTTCAAAATCTTATCCAAATTTGCCTTGAAATCGTTGTTGAATTTCTTGAATAAATCTTCAAATAATAATGACATCAACTGACCAGCTAATTCCAAACGTTTGTTACCAACATAATCTCTATCATCAACCAGTTTTGGGTTGTGCATGGCCATAACGACTCTTCTAGTCATCTCAGCAACATATAGTGCCTTTTCACGGAAGTCAAGATCATCAACTGTGATATGCGCAATTATGGTAGTAGCGATAGCTTCAATACCTTCTTGCAGGATTGTCAACTTTGGTGAATTCATTCTTCTGATAGTTTTAACTTTTCTACCGATGAACTCCAAAGCTTCCTTTTGTGAACAGATACCTAATTTAGCTGCTTCTTCAAAATTAACGGCAAATAAATCTTGGTAGAGAGAATCATCTCCACAAACCATCTGAATGATCTCCAAGTCCGAGATGATACCTGCAGCCTTCAACACAACCACAATTGGAATTTCTTCACTGATGGAATTATGCTTTAGGTAAATTTTATCATTCTTTGTCACAACGTAAGTCTTAGATTTTCTTTCGTGGGTGGATGATGTGACGGAAGCCTGGACAATTTGTTTCTTTTCATCAGCTTCCACAATAATTCTGTTCTTACTTAGTTGTTCTTGAACTAGAATGACCTTTTCCGTACCATTGACAATAAAATATCCACCAGGATCTAATGGACACTCATTCAAGTAAGCCATCTCGCTTTCGTTTCTACCACTTAGAACACATTTGTTTGATCTCAACATGATTGGCATTCTACCGATCTCCAAATCTCTATGAATGATAATCTTTCTGCCTCTTGTATACTCAACATCAACATATATTGGAGCGCTATAGGTTAAATCTCTTAATCTACATTCATGAGGTGGTAGTAAAACTTCAATTTGTTTTGGATCACCACCACTCTTGTAGCCAACCCTGATGTCAAGGTACTTCAAATAAAACTCAGGGTCAACATCACTCAACACTTTTTCGTTTGCTTCAACAATCTTTTTCAAATCAGTGTCAACAAAGAAATTGAACGAATCTAAGTGCTGTTTCACTAAACCTTTAACTTTTAAGAAAGCTGGAACTAGGTTCCATTTGTCTTCGGCTGTGTTAATTGGATCAGTAAGAGACTTCCCTTTGTAATCAGGTTGAAGTAACTCATTAAATGAATCTTCCTCGACTTCCACCTTGACCTTCATTGTATATAGTTAGAATTTGAAGATGAACGTTACTAACTGAAGATGAAAGAAGTGTTTATCGACCCATATATTTAACCTTCCTCATTTAAGTAGATCGGTACCCTCTTTACTTGTTAGGCACCAAATTTTTTTTTTCTTTTTGGAATTTTTCTTGCCTCAAAAGCAGGATTATTAATCCATTACGCAAAGCAGTTCTTACTACATTTGAGCCACGCACTACCTTGTAGATCATCAAATTACTTTGGAGCTGAATACTAGAAGAACTAGTGGAATCAAAGATTAATCTTAGTATACCACAAGAAACTGATAAAAAAGGCCACTGACCTGTGTATATTGGAACTCTTGGGATGTCAGGCTCACAAAATATACCGAATCCACAGTCCTCTGAATTATTCAAATCTACAATCAATGAGTATTTGGATAACTTGCCGGAGACAGTTCACTCACAGTTGTATAAGTCTCCAGAGACTTGTCTTGCCATATTTAGACTGTTGCCTTCGCTGGCAAAGTTTTACATCATGAGTTTACTTTTTCAAGAAACTTCCATCCCATATTCAGATCTAAACAGATGGATCAAGAATCCCAACACCAATAATACAGACAAGGGGGGTAATGCTGCACCACATATTAGAAATCCGAACAAGATATATCAGAATGATTCAATAAGAAGATTGAAATCTTTGAATTTGTTAAAGGATATAAGAAAGAGAATTGTACATCCACAGACTGGACAGAAGGCAGATATTCCCTTTGTTCAATTGAACCCTATATTTCGGACGAGTTTTAGAAACGCATTAACTGGTTCCAATGAAACTGATGTGGAGCCGATCGAATCTGCGGATCAAGTTGTTAATGAACGAACAGCACCAACAGAGAAATTAAAAAGCTTGTTTGATGATGATGCTGAAGATCGAATTACGGTAGAATTTCTTGACGCTTACTGTTTAAGCAAATGGGAAAACATTCTGCATTTCATGGTGGGTTCAGAGATTAAGGAATTACCAAGTATAGGAGTATTGACTTTGCTAAGGTACAGTGGGTTGATGGAATTACCATCCGACCGTAAAAAGAGAGAAGATTTGGGTGAGGATTACGATTTGGATTATGAGCCGGATCAAATGGTGTTATCAAAGGAGATATTGGCCAAATTGCTTATCACTCAAGATGGGTTTCAGTTTTTGTTACAGGAGATCAATTCTCAAATATGGACATTGTTATTACAGTACTTGAAAATGTCTGAAAAATTGATGATGAACCCGGTTGATGTTCTAAACTTCATTTTCATGTTAGGATCTTTAGAACTAGGTCAAGGTTATCCAGTTGCAATGTTAAGTAACACGCAAATGATCATGTTGGAAGATCTAGTTGATTACGGGTTGATCTACGATCCAGGACAGCAATCATCAGACGGTGAAGATAGCAATAGTGGCAGAAATTTCTATCCAACAAGACTGGCGACAACTCTAACCTCTGAAAATTGTAATTTCAAGACAGCAGCAGCAGTCATGGACCAAGAAATCATGAATTCGCAAGAGAATCCATCGGCTGGTTCCATTATCATGGAGACAAATTTCAAAATCTACTGTTATACTTCTTCTCCTTTGCAAATTGCCATTCTCAATCTATTTGTGCATTTGAAGGCCAGGTTTTCTAACATGGTGACCGGTTCACTAACTAGAGAATCAGTGCGTCGTGCGTTGATGAACGGTGTCACAGCTGATCAAATTATTAGTTATTTGGAGACCCATGCTCATCCTGGTATGGTTAAGATGGCTGAAGAGAGACTAGCCAAGAAAGTGGAGTATGAGCAATCGATAGGAAACCAAAACACAAGCGAACTACAGCTGGAAATCTTACCGCCTACTGTGGTTGATCAGATCAAGTTGTGGCAGTTGGAGTTGGACAGAATCCAAACTTTCAAAGGCTATTTGTACAAAGATTTCACTAATGACTTTGAATTTGAAAAGTTGTTGAACTATGGTGATGAGATAGGTGTGATCACTTGGAAGGATAGACTGAGAAGAAAGTTTTTCGTTACACTTGAAGGAAGTACCCAGTTGATTGACTATGCGAACAGAATACTAAGAAAAGGTAATGCCAATAGCAGTAACGGTACTGGGAGAAGTGCCACTCCAAATGCCAAAGAATAGTTATTTCATGTATAGTTTATATATATCTATATACGATGATTTAACAAAAGATTAGTAATGTAATGGGAAAAGAAACAAAAACGGAAAATATGAGTACTAAGAACATGGAAATACTATTATGATCACATGAAAACACAAAGATTCAAACAAAGATAACTAACTAACTGACTAAAGGTGAAGAAAAAGAAAGGACCCAAAGTGAAAAAGGAGGGAAAAAATGAATGAGCAAAAATAAAAAATACCTCTACTATACATCGTTAGAAAAATTGGTAGTAATAAACATAAAACACTCACCGCTTATTTATCGACAGCATCTTCTTCCACTTCAGTGTCTGTATTAATATCGGTCCAGTCACTTTGCTCGTCATCATCGTCCGAATCATCATCATCAGTACTGTCATACTGATCTTCGATTTTTTTAACGCTTTCACCACGCATTTGAGCAAATGCACCAGCCAAGGAGTCTTCATCAGGATCTTCAATCTCATACATGTCCCTCGTTGCTGCTGTATCCACTGGTATGTCTTTCACTTCCATTTCAAGAGGAATCTCTAAATCGGATCCAAAGTAAACAAGGTTCTTCAAAACCAATCTAAATTGGAATTTACCTTGCTCCTTTGGAGTTGGAGAAGTAACTGGGATTTTGAAAGTGGAGACTATGGCATCTGATTTCAAAAAATTTTCTAGGGATAAATTCAAATTGGATAAATCAAGTTTTTTCAACATGGTAGGAGGTTCAGCCAATTTGCCATCCCTTTGAACTAATAGAAACGCTATCCATCCATTATTCTCTTTCAAGTAATCAACATCTGGGAAGTATGGAGGGAGATCAATCAACTTCAAATCTGGTTGGTCTTCGACAACTTTAAGAGGGTTTTTCAAATGTTCCATGGTCTCTGGTTCGTTATATTGAGTTTCGATAACATCCTTTGATAAGTCGCTCAATTCAGGTTTACCCTTTTGAGAAGGAGATTTGATGAAGAACTTCAAGCTTATGTGAACGTTAGAAGCTGGTGGAACAAACATTTCGCCAGGAACTTTAAACCTGCAATCGATTGGTTCGATCAATGGGATCTGGGAAGCATATTTCAAGATTGATTCAGTATTTTTATCAGTAGTACCTAAGAATTTGGATGGTTCAACAGTTGGCTTCTTTAACAGTTTACCCAAAGTGTAGATTGGTTGTTCAAAGTCTAGTTTATCTATTGAGACACCAGGCAATTGTAAAATCTGCTTGTACTTATTAACTTTCGCACTGGATTCGGTATTCAAAGCCTGAATTAAGCATCTGTGAGCCTCAACCAACTTCATGCACACGTCGGTATTTCTAAAGACGGATGCAATATCCACATATGAAAGCATCAATTTGGTGGCAATTGAGATCACTTTGAATTTGAGTATTTCCTCCTTTGTGGAACTCAATTTAGTTCTGTTGATTTGAGACATGAGCAAAGATTGAACTTTTTCAGGAGTTAACGATTTATCCAACAATTTGAATTCCGTAGCATAACTAATATCTTTTAAGACGGTAGAAACTTGTGGCAATTTGGATGGGTTGTAGTTAACTAATTCTATCAAAAAATGGGCAGCAGTATCAACGTGTAAGCCTTGCTTGGTATATGATTTAACACCAGTCCACCAAGATGAAACCACCAATGGTAGGATGATTGCTATCAATAAGACATAAAGTAACACTAAGAATGGAGAAGTTGGTCCATCGACTAAAAATTTAGGCAATGCGATACCATGCTTAACGTCAGAAGGACCATCTGGGTTACCATATTTCAAGAAGTTTTCTCTAACTGATTCATCGGTCAAAGCTTTGTAAGCTTTGTTGATTGAAACGTAAATGGAATCAACTTCATCCATTTCAGCCTGTGTCATCTTTGAAGTATCAACTTTATCAGGGTGAAATTTAATTGACAACTTTCTGTAAGCTGCTTTGACTATTTTTTCAGTTGCCGATTCATCGATGCCAAGGATCTTCCAAGGATCGAAGTTGGTGTCACCGACAGGTAACTCGATCGAATTCGCCTTGATTGAAAGGTATATCACCAAAATCCAACCGAATACGATGAAAAGCGATCTGTTAGTTACCAACTTTTTAGATTTTGCCTTGGACTTGTAATTGGTCAATTCTTCATCGTTGTAAGTTTTAAACCACGAAACAGGCGCATAATATCCATCGTTTGCATCTTTTGAGAACGAAAGTAATTCAGAAACAAACGAAACTGTGACTGGTACCAATGGAACGAGCAAACTGGTCAACACGAAGTAAGGCCAAGTTTCCGAATTCTCGTCGTACTCATATCTGGCTTGAGACATCTTGCTATATGGATCCGATAACTATGTCAGAGAGGGTCCAATCACGGTCGAATCGAGACCCAGATTTCCATTGACCGTGTCAATATATTCCACGCTTTTTGTCGCTTTGCTCTCGTTGGAAAAAAAAAGGATATTGATTATGTAAGTTATAGAGTCAGCGCCAACATATTGCGACGGCTCTATCTCTATCTATAAGCTTATATGTTAATTTGTTCTCCTGAGTAGTATATACAACATAGAGAAATAAATAAGAATTGAAACTATATATTCAAAAAGGAACAGAACAGATAAAAAAATAAATATTTTTTGGAGTGGGGTGGAGAGATATACAGAGTTGAAAAAATGGATGTGTAAATAGATTCAAGCATACATGGGGGTTCAACCCAGTGCATTAATATGTTTATTTAGTTAAGACTTCAGCACCACCCATCATGACATCGTCGATTTCAATTTCTTCTATAGGAGCATATCTAAATCTTTTTGATAAGAAGTTTCTTGATTCAAATGGGACGTTTGGAATAGTAGAAGAAGAAGAGGAGGTGTATTTAGAGGCTATTGAGACGGCCTTTGGTAGGACTCCATCTGGGGCACAAGCGTGAGGTCCAACAGGATGTTCTATAATTGATGAAACAAAAGTATCATGTTAGTGAAAAGGAACGAGTGATAAGAGATGGAGAGAATAGGAAAGATAGATAATGACTTACTTGAGAAGACGTGAGGGCCTCCAACGAATTTGATTGAAGGCACGTACTTGGCCATGGAAAGTAAAGAGGGTCTCATGATGTATAGAGAACTGTGTATATGATGTTGTTAAAGATCAATCAAGCCAAACAGGAGAAACCGAGATGGCAAAGAAGAAGAACGTGGAGAAACGTAGCAAAAAATACACATTAGAGACAAAAACTCAGAATTAGAACGGAGCCGAATCTCAAATCTGTGCTTCACCTGAATTCGACGCGTCGATGTAGCATTGCGTGGCGTCGATCTCAGCTGATTTTGACACCTCTGCACCGAGCACAGTTTAATTTCCTAAATCAAATTCATTTAGTGATTTCGCCACCTGAATTTGTTTCTTTGAACTTTCTCTGGTTCAATTGTTACTGCTTTTTATTGTCAATTGCCTTTTTAATCTTCTCTGGAATACATTCAAAGGGAAGGGGAAACAATAAACAGATTATCCAAATATGAACCACGATCCATTCCATTGGGGTAGACCTACGAACGAAACTTACGGTGAGTACAACTACAAGATTGCCAATGCGAGCAACGTTAACCGTAACATCAAGTCCAATTCGGATTTCCCAACGATGCACACGCAACAGCCGATGATCACGGGTACGTCTGTGATTGGAATCAAATATAACGATGGTGTGATCATTGCAGCTGATAACATGGGATCGTATGGCTCCTTGATGAAGATTGACGATTTGGAAAGGTTGATCAAAGTGGGCGATGGTACCGTTGTTGGTGTCTCCGGTGACGTGAGTGATTTGCAACAGATTGAGCGGTTATTAGCCGATATCGAATTGAGCGAATCGTACGATATGGAGTCAGATAATGGGAAATTGAAAGCTTGTCATATTCATGAATATTTGACCAGAGTGTTGTACAACAGAAGATCGAAGATGAACCCATTGTGGAATGCATGTATCGTGGCTGGATTCGATGAACATGACGATATCATTTTGAAATACGTTGATATGCTGGGTGTGACTTATTCATCTCCATCTTTAGCTACTGGGTTTGGTGCCCATTTGGCAATTCCTTTGTTGAGACAGAAAGTTGATTCTGAAGAAGATGTTGGGAAGTTGAACAAAGAGGATGCTATTAAGCTTGTTAGAGATTGTATGAAGATATTGTTTTATAGGGATGCTAGATCTCTTGATAAGTATTCCATGTGTATCATTAGCAAATCTGATAAGAAGTTGGAATTTTTGAAAGATTTGAAATGTGAGAATATGAATTGGGAGATTGGAAGAGATATTAGAGGTTATGGTATACCACAATTATAAATTTAATTTAAGATTGAAGATTATACGTATATTATATAAGTGAAAACGAAAAAAATAAAAATAAAACGAAAAATGCACTATAGTAAATAGCTTATCCCAGGTAATCCGATTGTAAAGTTGATGTTCAAGTTGTAGAATCTGTTCAGTTTGTTCAATTCATCAAGGATTAACCGTCTAGGGTCATGGCCATCGAAAGTTTCCTTGATGTGGACGATCAAAACGTTTAAACCTTTCAAAGGTTGGTCGTCAAAGTTGATGTAAGATTGGTGGTATCTATCCAAGTGAGAATTTTGATTTTGATTTGCATAATCGATGCACATCTTTCGTAGAATCAAAAATTCAGACATGAGATTAGTCGGAGTCATGTGGCCATACAATGGTTGTGAAGGGTCTTTATCCACGGAGGAACATTCGATCACTATAGTATTCAAGGAGCCTCCCACTATAAAAGGATGTACTTGAGACCAAATGGTATTGTTGTAGTTGTGTAGCGATATTGTATCGCTTTCCACATCTCCGAAGATCAACAGCCTTGTATTTTGTTGAATCAAAGTGATCAAAAATGCAGATGATTTGTAAACGTTGTCAACGGTGTCTATGTATGCGTGACTCACCGAAAAGATGTCTACTTTGAAATAGTTATTCAATTTGATTGATTCATCATTATGATCATCATCTGCATTTAAGACGTTGTAATTGAAACAATCTAGATTGGGCCATATGTGGCCGTTGAATATGAATTGTTTCAAATTTCGTATCGTTTCGTTCAATCCATATATTCTCTTGATGTTTTGGAATGCGGGGGAATTGATGACCATTCCAGAAATGTGATCCAAATGGGCATGCGTTATTAGATAACAAGATAAACTGTCCATCAGTTGTGCAGCTAGTTGTAAGTTTGACCGATCAACTTCAAAGAACTTGAAAAAATTGTCTATACTGAATGGATGGGTTACCGTTAAATTATCAGCATTTGTATAGTAATCGATCGATAGTGAATCTGAGTAGAGATCCAATAGGAAGTTTGACGCTGATAAGATTTTCTTGTTGTTTCTGAAATCGTTTAGGATATCTATCAAGGTGGAAAGGCCTGTTCCAGCATCGATGGCAATCAAGCAATCTAATTTGCTTGTCAGCACATCTTTGTAAGTCACATTAGAAGGTTTCAATAGAAACGAACAAGTCTTGCCGCAGATAGGACCCCCTGAACAGCCCAGTATCGTTAGCTCAAACGATTTGGAGTTTGTTGGCATCGTTGGGTATATGCATATGACGAGGTGAATATGTTAATAGTAGTACAAGAGGAGTAAAAAGAAAAGAAAAAACAAATTAATAAAATAGAAATGAAGATGAAATAAGAAAAAATATTTCAACAATATATATTATATATATTTCTAAAGAATATATCGGGGTAAAATACACAAGACAAACAAGGTGAGAGCAACAACAAAAACAACACCAACAAAAAAAAAGAAAAAAAAGAAAAAAAAGAAGACAAAAAGGTGATCTTGATAAAAACATACCAGCTAATTAATAGAATTACTATTAACGTCTTGCCTATCAAACAATGAAAACTTCTGCCAGGCTGTGAAAATTGGAATTGGAGTTGCAGCTCGCGGGGAGGCAGCCATTTTGCTGGTGCTGCTGTTGCTGCTGGTGCTGCTGGTGCCGTGTCGACGAGTTGGAATCCGGCTGCTGGCTGCTTCTACTTCTATTCCCTGGTGTATCAAGCTTTGTTCACAATATATATATATATATACACTATATATGAGTTCAGTAATATATCTATACCGAGTGTAACTATTGAAATATAACACGTATTGTACCAACAACCTCAGGCAGAAGAGACGGCGAATCTGGCAGAGAAGGAAGCTGCAAAGAATGCCGGGTGGAAACAATAGAAACCCATTTTGGGACTTCTAGAAGTTGGCTGCTTTAATTGTTTGCTTTGCCATTCCTTCTTTTCTCGGTTCCTTGTATGTGCATGGAAGTGTGGCCCCTTTAAATTAAATTATAATTAATTTTCATAACATTATATTAGACTAATCAAGTGGTTATTTTAATTATCAGCACCCATCGAACCTCAAATTTAACGTTGTGTAGGACCTGTTCAGTGGCCTAATACTACAGGTATCAACGTCTTCCTACTCCGGCTGTTACCACTCAACTTTTCCATGCTACCCATTTCTGCTAGTTTTGTTCAGAGCATGGCTTATTCGCAGAATGAAATGAAAAGTATCTAAAAAGTGCAATATGGAAGGGCTAAGGGATACAAAGAACCCAAAACATTCTGATCACGGCACTAAACATTGATTAGGTTCATCACAAAGTTCAATTTTAGATTGGAAGATTGTATGTTTTAGTATGGTATGGAAGAACATTCACTGAAGAGAGATGCGGACCTACTTAGGGACACAGCAGTATTCAGCATCAAAATTAGCTAGTTGTTTGTTTGTTGTTTGTTTTTCTGATACAAAACAAAATACATAGCTGGTAATCAAGGACAACCTGATGAACAATGTTTATGCTGAGGCTGTCATCTCTGAACATGAGTGGGATCTTTTCCTTACGGCTTGTATCAAGACGGGTTTGATGATCTTGAAGTTGATATGTACACTCATGGTAATAACCGATAACAGCTTATTGGTAGCAGGAAGAAAAACGCCAAGTTAGAGGGAGGACTTTGATGTCCTACCCTTCAACTTTTCCATGCTATTTTTGCTTGCTAGCTCTCTTTCCGTGATACTAATAAGTGTCGCCCTCTTACTATCATTAGTAGTTGGATTAACGTCCAAGACTATCAATCCCGTTTGATACAAGCGACCAGCAATTTCAACCATCCTTTGACCTCCTTTTGAGGTGTATATGTCAAAGCCTGTATTGGAATCACACACTTTGAGTATTGCATCCCATTGTCTTTTGCTCTGGTGGGATTTTTGGAAACTCAAGAGAAGTTGGTGAGTAGAGGTGTAGTCAGGAGTGTCAATAAGCAAATATAATCTATTACACTACAGTATTAGGCAAAGTGTCTTCCATGCAAAGTATATTTGATTGTGTAGCTGGAAAGCATCAATTATATCCACAGATTCACAACCCGCACATCGACCCGAAATCTCGTAGCAGAAACTCGAGACATGGGTAATGTAAGTTGTGACAGTTACTCAATTGAGGCTTTGAGAATCAACCGAGCTAGCTGATAAGGGTACATAGTAAAGAAATCGGCTTCTGATTCTCCTGAGTCATGTTTTAAGATTTAATTAGAATGGATCTTAGACATGTTCTCGTAATTATGACCCTAACTGCAACGAATTCTGTAATGGGTTTTCGTATTTGCGGCTGATTCCATCTGAACCAAAGAAAAGAACTCCACTTTTAACAGTTGCTAGTCGTTCAATAGTTGTACGAGTAGTAGTAGTAGTATTGGAGCCCTGTGCTTATGTAGTTTAGTTTGAGGTAAGCAATTGCATCATCTTGCATTCTTCACTTTGATTTTGTTTTTGCGTCGATCAGTTTGCTTTTACCGCCTCCGCGTCGATTTACATTTTATTGCGTCGATACCTATTATGCAGGCTTTTTTTACTCGTGTTTTAACTCTACACAATGATGCATTCTACCTTGAAAGCACCTAGTAATATAATAGACCTGATTCTCCAATATAACCATGTCTGAATCGGATGATCTGCCGCATGCGAAAAGACAAAAGATACTTTCTACTCGAATTCAAGACGATTTTGTGCCGACGCAAGTGGACGATGAAGATATAACTGAGGTGGACTCTCAACCATTTCAGGACCAGATGTTTTCACAGAACTTGAACGTGGATTCTCAATTCGTCAACAGTAAACCTACTTCATTCATCATCAAAAAGAACGATAACATCAATAAGAAGTTGAACAAGTTGTTGGAACTGGTATACGATGAAGGCCACTCGAGTGAGTCTCCTGAATTGCAACTGTTGTTTATTGCAAAGGACGAAGCAATTCAAAAATTGGTTACCATTGTGGAGATATTGAAGAAGAAACTTGCACCTAGTGTATCGAAATTCAAAAACGATAAGACGATTAATAAGAATAATAGGAACGATCGATCCGCCAAATTGGAGAACTCACAGGTTGTTTTCATCAAGGATAAGAAAGTTGAAGATCGTTCAGCATCACGATTTAAGTTCTTCAAGCAGTTGAATTTTTTGGATTATACAGTTGTGGATAAAGAGGTTTATAACAGGAGTAAGCACAAAAAATTTTTACAGCGTAATAGTTCAGGGGGTGAAACTTTCTTGAAGGAGGATTTGAACGTACTTACATTGAACAAGCTGATAAAAGTGCCGGTGCTGTATATATACTTGAATCTAAATAACTTCGATGATAATGATAAAACAGATGCTGGTTCCGTCACATACGTTAAAAAGTTGGAGAGACTTGTTGAAGATGGATGGTGTTTACAATATGATTAGTTAGGCCATCGATAATATTAATTAATACAATATTTTTTCTTTATGAAGCTTGTAAATTTGATAGAAATAAATAGTAATAAAGGTAAATATATGCTTTATAGAAAAAAAAAAGTTGAGTAAACAGGATAATAAAAAACAAAATAAAACGAAATCTAGGTGGTAAGTGGAAAAAAAAAATTGAACAACTTTAAAGAACCAAAATAAATTCCATAGAATAAACAATATGTTCTTGATCCAGCTTATCTATATAAATTTATTCTTCTCCTTTCTTTAATTTTCAATTTCCTATTACTCTAACCGTTGTTAGATTCATGTGATCTATAAGTAAACTTCATCCTTAATCCGCTTACAGGTATGATTAAAACAATTTATGAATTCACTCCTCCTTTTCTTTTTCTTTTTCTTTTCTCAGGGGAATAAAATAAATACAAACAAAACAAAAACTATGGAATTAGTTGAAATTAGAGTGGATCTTTGAAATGGCGTTCAATTGAATTCAATTTCGACTAGATCTAGAGTAATCTAACTTAGTCTTCAGTCTTTTGGAAAGTTTCAATTGACAAGTTACCTGGGAAAGTACCGTTACCTCTTTGTTCATCCCATTCTTCGGTCCAAGCAGTTGGACACAAAGATTGATAAGTTTGGAAGAAAACTTGACATGGTGCAAAGTCTTCTCCCTTCAGAGCAACACACTTGTGGAAGTCCAAGTAGGATTGATAACAGTGCTTAGTTTGGTTCTGTTGTGGGAATCTAGCATCGAAACCTGGAGTTTGTAACTTGTAGTCAACCATCTTGTGAAGTTGTGTGTAGTGTGTAAATATAACCTGAAAAATTGAAGAAGTCGAAAGGTGTTCAAAGAAGTAGTGGGCACAAGGTGACAAACGATGGATGAGATGATAAATGGATAGATAGACTCCCAATTGCAAGCCAGGCTTCCCACCAGGCCTCTCTCTGCTTCTGTTTCGCACGCTCTTTTTTTTTGTGCGGTGTGTCGGGCCACTTTGGCTGTTTTTTTTTCGCTGTGCTTCGCGAGTTGGCATTTTCGGCGCTGTGATTGGCTGGCTGCGTGTCTGTGTAAGCGCTGATGTCAGCAGCTGTTTTTTTCCTTTTTTGCTTCATTTGTTACCCGGCTTTTTGGTTTCTGCGGCTCAGTGTTTTTTTATTTTTTTTCCATATCAATTATAATTATACATATTTTATTTTCGGTTTATCTTCCTTCTTCACTCACTTACTTGTCTGGATGATTTTGATCCCGCTTTTACCCTCCTTATGTTCAGTTACTATGGCCGGCTATGATGGCAAGTGTACGTATCTCTTACCTTTCTAGCTTTTTCCCACTCGATCTTCGCTGCTAACATCCCTCTTTATTCTAGTGAGTGCTTTTGCTGCCCTTAACCAGTCCGACAACGACTCCGACACCAACCCTTCCGATGACGATCTCGTGGGATACCTCAATGAAGACAACTCATCTTCAGAAACAAAGTTACCCTTGAAGATAGATCTAGGTATCTTACCTCAATTTCAACCCCAACTTCCGACTCAGCAACAAACAAAGTTTGTGCCTGCCTCTAACCCTATAGTTTGTTCTAAATTTAAACCTACCGACGATAACATCATCTATAAAGATGACTACGCAATCATTGGGTTGAAAGTAGATGAATATTTGATGGTGAAAGGCCAATATGAATTGACCATTCAACGAGGTGCAATCAGAATCGACTCTAATCTATACCATTCGAACCCGTCGAAGAAATACAAGATCAATGCATCTGCGTTGAATTCGATTCCATTGATTCATGCAACACAAGTGAAATCGACCGATTTTACAAGCGATACAAAGACAAAGGAAAATGAACATCTATTCCATTCGGATTATAAATCTGTTATCAAGCTATCAAATTATTTTAATGGTCTCGAACAGATTGGTAAATTGTTCCCTCAATTGAAAAACATCTATCCAAACTGGACAGTAGCACAAGACCCTGAATCCGATGCTAATATCGATAAATACCAAGAGTTGTTTTTCGGTTACTCATTTGAAGTCATTGTTTCCAAAAGTAACCATCTAGGTACCATGATTAGCAAAGGCTGGCAGAAGAAGATTGATCAATTGGTTGATGATTATCTGAACAGATCGCAAAATCAACGGCTTTTCAAGATTCTTGTTGTAGGTGCCAAAAATTGTGGTAAATCAACTTTTCTTAGGTTATTATTGAACCAGTTTACAGATCTGAGTGAAATTACCGATGTTAAGATATTGGATCTCGATCCAGGTCAAACTGAATACTCTTATCCAGACTGTATCTCATTATCGTCACATCGGTTTCCAACATTTGGCTTGAACGTTCCCTTTGAAAACGAGCATGATAATGAAATCTTTAAAAATGAGTTTGTTGGATTCAATACACCTCAAAGAGAGCCGTTTAACTACATCAACAAATTGAAAAGGTTGTCAGCTCAAATAAACCAAGATGACTCTTCCTCCTCCGTAGTGCTCATAAATACTCCAGGTTGGATCAAAGGGTTCGGTATAGAGTTGCTGAAGAACATTACACAGATCACAAAGCCAACACATTTGATCTATTTATCCAATAATCTAACTACCGATGCGGATGAGCCTGTTGATAATGAGTTACTAGATGCTTTAACCTATGACGAGTTGATCAAACTACAGAGCTTTAATTTGAACTATCAAATTCCAGACCTTTTGAAATATTCTCCTTCGCAGATTAGGAATTTCAAATTGTTGTCTTATCTACATTATGATTCGACAGATTTAAAGTACAATTTTGATCCATTGATTATGAACTCGCCTTTCAGAATATCGTACAGTGATTCAAAGATGGATTCCAACGACATCCTTTCATTCAATGGAATAATGGCCATTTCTATTTTGGATTCAGGAAATTTGAATCATCAAGATTTGATCGAATGTTTAGAATGCCAATCTGTTGCACTTTTCAGCATTGATTTGGATGAGTTCTACATATTCAATGATCAATTATTAGACAATAACCTGATGGATTGTACGGCCGGTTTACCTAACCTCATTAAAGATTCAAACATATTGGACAACTATCCGTTTGAAATGTTGGGATTGGGCGTCATCCATTCTGTTAATACCGAGCAAAAATTCATCAATATGTATACCCCAATAGATCCCAACTTACTAAGGGATAAGTTCGAATCCTCGGCCCATAAACTGATTTTAGTTAAAGGTAGATCCGACTTGCCAATAGAGGAGATATTTCCCCGGATCTTGGACGCACAGGCGACAGAAGGTAAAAACAAAAAACGAAAAGTTGAAACGGTGCCGTATGTAAGCATAAACGGGAACGTTGGCAAAGGCGGTAAAGTGTCGAACATTAGAAGAAACATCATGAGACGATCACAACAGTGAATCGGTTAATAGATAGCATAGCGTGTATAATATTGTTAGTAATGTAGAACGTGTAAATATATATATATTATGATGCATGTATCCAAAACGACAAATCTTGTGAGTATGTTGGACCCGCGCGGAAGTTTTCCATTTGGGGCTTCCAAGAGGGAATCTTATCGTTTTCGTTTTTTTTTGTCGAGATCTGTGTTCCTTTGGCAACCGAGAATCCTCTATTTCTTTTCTCAGATTCTTGTACCTGCTTTTGTTTCTTGTTGATTCGAATCAAATCAAGAAAATAAGTGGAAAAAAAATTAAATCAAGGCGAGTTATCGACATCAGTCATGGCTCCACATACCGCTGAATATCTACCTGCTATAGAGACTAGCATCTCTTCCATCTTGCAAGGTGGTTACAACCATCCGCTACTAAGAGAATGGCAACATGAAAGACAGTTGAGTAAGAATATGTTCATCTTCCCTTTGTTTATCTCCGACCAACCTGATGAAGAACAGTTGATTCCATCACTACCTAACATCAAGAGATTCGGTATCAACAAGATCGTACCATATGTCGAAACGTTAGTTAAGAAGGGTCTAAAAGCAGTCATCCTATTCGGTGTTCCTTTGAAAGAAGGTGTCAAGGATGCAGTTGGTACTGCTGCTGATGATCCTGAAGGTCCTGTGATTCTCACTATCAAGGCTTTAAAGAAAGCTTTCCCTGATCTATATATCATGTGTGACGTTTGCCTATGTGAGTACACCTCGCATGGTCACTGTGGTATCTTGTACGAAGATGGAACGATCAACACCCAACAGTCGGTGAGAAGAATTGCGGCGGTGGCTGTCAATTACGCCAAAGCAGGAGCGAACTGTGTTGCTCCATCAGACATGATTGATGGTAGAATCAGGGCCATCAAACAGGGTTTGATCGATGCTGGGTTAGCACACAAAACTTTCTTGATGTCGTACGCCGCCAAGTTTAGTGGATCGTTATATGGACCTTTCAGAGATGCAGCTTGTTCTCAACCTGGTCAAGGTGATAGAAAATGCTACCAGTTACCATCAGGTGGGAAAGGATTAGCTAGAAGAGCGTTGGTGAGAGATGTTGGTGAAGGTACCGATGGTGTCATTGTCAAACCATCCACTTTCTATTTGGATATCGTGAGAGATGCTGTCGAAATTTGCAAAGATTATCCGATTTGTTGTTACCATGTTAGTGGTGAATATGCCATGCTGCATGCTGCTGCTGAAAAAGGTGTTGTTGATTTGAAAGCCATTGCTTTTGAATCTCACTATGGTTTCTTGAGGGCAGGTGCTAGATTGATCATCTCTTACTTCACTCCGGAGTTTTTGGAGTGGTTGGATGAGCCTACCCAAATGTAAGACAACAGTTATCTTTTTTTATGTTTGTATGTTTTTGGATTTTTAGAATGACCTGTGAATATTTTTCTGTTTTAATTTTTATGGCTTTTCTTTCCATCTTGTAAATATGGTGCCTTCTTCTTTTGCTTTTTTTTCTTTACAAGCAATAAATGTTATATCCAATTAGATTAGTTTATATATTAAGGGTAATGAAATGCGAAATGAATGAAGAATGAAGCGAGTAACTAAAAAGAAAAACTAGAAGATAAAAGGATCGAAAAAAAAGAAATTTAGAGTAAAGTGATACCATTAATAATGTACAAATGAAGGGTGGATTTATAATCTAAAGATGTAATTTAAGCCAACTGGGCAGTTCTCTGGTGGTCCATAACTGGTTGCTCTTCCTCCTCTTCCTCTTCTTCATTTCGCTTGATCTCAGACTGTGGAGCATCTGGTAATACAGGAATAGCAGGAACGTCAGCACCTAACTTCTTTGCCAATTCCTCTTTCTCCATAGCTTCTAACTCTAAATCAACTTCATCTTCCAAGCCTTGAGTCATCAACTCACCTAACCTCTCACTCAATTCTTCTTGGTATCTGATACCCTCTTCGGAATCATCAAGAATCTTCTCCACTTTATCCAAGCTCATCTCGTTGTTCAACTGCTTCAACACCTGGTTACCTTGTTCCAACCCATAGAGAACGTCCTTTTCAATGAGTTTGAACTCTATCGTATTGATCAAACTTTCCAAGGTATCGGCCTGTTTCTCTATTGTGTCTAACAAATTCTGTTGATATTTCTTCTTCTTTAGTGCAAGCAACGCTCTCTTCTTGTCTCCATTCGCAACACATCGTTTGGCAATTTCTTGCTCTCTGTTTATCACCGTTTGGATCTTTAAAGTGGATTTTTTAAGTTTGTCTCTTTGTAATTTGAGCTGAAGGATCGCCTTGTCCTGAGCTGTTATCTTCGGTGCCTTTGTGGCCGCTGTGGATTGTGCATTACCCATTGCTATATATATATGTATTCGCAACAGTAGAGGTGGCAATATACGAACTAAGTACACATCAATCGCTCTAATGTGTCAAGATAAGCTCATTTTTGCATTCATTTAGCTAATTGCAGGCTGTGGGAATCGTCGCGGACGATGAACGCATGTGATATATATCGACGCGTCGATTTTTAAGATGCATATTTTTTTTTAATTTTTTTTTTTCAAGCCTTTTTTTATTCCTTGTCTTCGATCTTCATGCTTTATTACGTCTAGTTGTACATAAGAACAAGTTCAGAATTGAAGCAATAAAAGCAGCTTATCAAAAATGGCGAAGGGCAAAGGTGGAGCCAGAAAAGTTGGCTCGCTGCAACAAGAACTGGACAATAAAGTTTACAGTTTGATCATGGAACTGCTTGAGGAAGAAACGGAGATAATGCGACAGAATGGTGTAACCAACGGTCCAATAACGATGGCATTAGCAAGAGATTTGACTGGTCGTAAGATATTCGAATACGTTAAACAGAAGGATAGATACTTTAATAGAGTCAAAGATGACCATATTAGGTATTCCATTGATAGAACATGGAAAGTTGTTATTCAAGATGAAGAGGAAGAGATGCGTGGTATGGGATTAGATCCAGATAAATTGGCCGACGATGAAGAAGGTGCTAGCGATTTTAACGAAGAAGATTTGATGGATGTTAAGGATTTAAACAAGGCCAACAAGAGTGTGATAAACCTTTGGAATTTACCATCGTCCAAAGATAAAGAAGTTTCAGAACAACCTTCTCCAATAGTAGAAATCCCACTAGAGAAGACTGAAGAAACTACGCCATCTAACGAAGAAAAGGAAACCAAAGAGGATAATTCTAAATCCAAGAAAAGACCTAAGGATAGTAATAAGCCTACCAAAAGAACCAAGATTGCAAAGGACAGAACTCCTCCAACCGTCACTTTAAGTTCGTTGGGTGGGCTGGATGAAGTTACTAGAGAACTAATGGAAGTTGTTGGTTTGCCTATCCTACACCCTGAATTGTACATATCTACAGGGATCCAACCTCCAAGAGGTGTGTTGTTACACGGGCCACCAGGTTGCGGTAAGACCACCATTGCGAATGCACTAGCAGGTGAATTACAAGTCCCATTTATTTCATTGAGTGCACCATCGGTGGTCAGTGGTATGTCCGGTGAGAGTGAAAAGAAATTGAGAGAAATCTTTGATGAAGCTAAATTGATTGCACCATGTTTGATCTTTTTCGATGAGATCGATGCCATTACTCCTAAAAGAGATGGGGGTGCACAAAGAGAGATGGAAAGAAGAATTGTGGCACAGTTACTAACGTCTATGGATGAGTTATCTCTAGACAAGACGGGTGGTAAGCCAGTGATTGTTATTGGAGCCACGAATAGACCCGATTCCTTAGATGCTGCATTGAGAAGAGCGGGTAGATTCGATAGAGAAATTTGCATAAATGTCCCTAACGAGCTTGCAAGATACAACATTTTGAATGCCATGACCAAACAGTTGAAGATTAGCGGTGAATTAGGTCTAATGCAGTTGGCTAAGATGACTCCTGGTTTTGTGGGTGCAGATTTAAAGGCCTTGGTGACATCTGCTGGAATATCTGCAATTAAGAGAATATTCAGTTCTATGAACGAAGAGCAAGAAAAGCTATTATTGCTTGAAGGTATAGAACAGCAACAACAGCAGCAGCAACAGCAGCAGCAACAAGATGAAAGTAGTGAAATTTCTAATGGTGTCGATGTAATGGAGATCGATTCAGAGTCGGCATCCCAATTGAAAACAGATTTAAAACAATTGACTGTCTCTGACACAGATTTCGAAGCGTTATCCACAATTCAAAAGTTCCTCTTGAAACATCCATCGCCGTTAACTTCAGAACAATTAGAACCATTATGCATCACACACGATGACTTCATCGAAGCATTGCCCACAATCCAACCGACTGCCAAGAGAGAAGGTTTTGCCACTGTGCCTGATGTGACATGGGCCAACGTTGGTGCGTTGATGCACATCAGAGTCGAATTACACATGGCCATCGTTCAACCAATCAAGAGGCCGGAGGTTTATGAAAAAGTGGGTATCACTGCACCAGCAGGTGTGTTAATGTGGGGTCCACCAGGATGTGGTAAGACTCTGTTGGCTAAAGCTGTTGCTAACGAATCCAAAGCGAATTTCATCTCCGTCAAAGGTCCTGAATTGTTGAACAAGTACGTTGGTGAATCGGAGAGAGCTGTGCGACAAGTATTTGCAAGAGCTAGAGCTAGTGTGCCGTGCATCATTTTCTTTGATGAGTTGGATGCATTGGTGCCTAGAAGAGACACCACCTTGAGTGAATCGTCTTCAAGGGTTGTGAACACATTGTTGACCGAATTGGACGGGTTAAATGATCGTAAGGGGATCTTTGTGGTTGGTGCAACTAACAGACCGGATATGATCGATCCTGCGATGTTGAGACCAGGTAGATTGGACAAGACGTTGTACATCGAGTTACCATCCGCAATGGAAAGGTTAGAGATTCTGAAAACTTTGATCCGTGCAAACGGTACACCTGTTGAGCCATCTGTTGATTTGAGTTCGATTGCACATGATGAACGGTGTAGAAACTTTTCTGGTGCCGATTTGTCCTCTTTGGTGAGAGAAGCCGCTGTTATTTCGTTGAAGAGAAAGATCTTCACTGGAATCAATCTTGGTGATGAGAACATTGAAGGTTGGGATGATGCAGAAGGTGCTGGAAATGAGGATAATGATATTCTGGTTACATCGCAAGACTTTGATACTGCATTGAATAGTGTTAAGCCTTCTGTTAGTGATAGGGATAGGGCGAAGTACGAACGGTTGAACAAACGTATGGGTTGGAGTAAGACGGAGTCCAACGATTCTAACGATGCAAGTGAAGTTTCATGATGTGTGTGTGTGTGTTTTTTTATATATATACTATTATTATTAGATTTCCGATAGGTTAATTAATTTAAATTTTTCATTAAAATTGCTATCTAACGTAGTCTATACACACGTGTTTTGGAATAAGTGTTCTTATATATATATATATATATATGAGTGGTTAAAGTCAGTTGCTATTTCTAAAAGTTGGACCTGGCATCTGTGTGTAGTTGGCGTTGTATAGCATATCGCTAGATTGAATACCTTTGTACTTCAAAGAGGAAATGTCAACCATGTCCTCGTTCAGATCGGAAACGTTCGTAACACCCAACAGTTTCATGTCTCTCACCATCTCAGCTTTCAAGATTTGAATTGCTTTCTGAACACCAGGTTCGCCGTAAGCACTCATGGCATACAAGAATGGTCTACCTAAACCAACACCCTTAGCGCCCAAACACAAGGCTTTGATGATATCGGATCCTCTTCTAATACCGCCATCGACATAAAGATCAAAATCCTTGTCTAGGTTCTTCTCCTTTAACAATTGTTTAGATTCAGCTAAGATTTCAAGTGGTGGCATAGCGAAATCCAACTGTCTACCACCATGGTTGGAAATCAAGGCCCCACCAAGTCCCAATTCTGCAGCTTTCAAGACGTCCTCTTTGTTCAAGACACCTTTCAGCACGATTGGTAATTTGGTATGTTTCTTCAATTCTTCGAAATGTTTCCAGGTCATGGTAAAATACTTAACATCGGAGCTTGCAAAAGTATTCAATTCTTCGAATGCATCTGGATCCAATGCGGTTCTAATCTTACTGTCCTTTTCTCTATTACCAATGGCAGGTAAATCAACGTTGATGAAGAGAGCTTTAATGTTTGGCTTATTAACTTCCAAATCTTTCAAATATTCAGCAGCATTATCAAACTGTTCTTGTGTATAGAAATGTAGCTGCTGAAAGTTCTGTTGGCCAGGTAATATATTTGCAACGTACTCTTCCAGAGAATAAGATAGTTGGAAAGGAATGAGATGGTTGATTTTTTCTTTACCAGCAGCAATTTGTAAGTTTCTTTCAGCATCAGGATGAGCCATTGGAGAACCTGCAAAAGCAGTAATATAGAATGGGGCTGCAAATTTGAAGCCTAACATTTCAGTCTCCAAAGAGACTGAAGAAACATCAACTAGACATCTTGGTCTGAAAAAGACCCTACCATAGGCATAGTGATTCTCTCTCAAGGAGACTTCGTCATCAGAACCTGTTGAGTAATAACCCCAAGCACCATCTGGTAAGATACCTTTAGCAATACTTTCAAAATCCGATAGAGAGAAAACGTGCGAGAGAGGAGGTTTATTCTTAATTCTAAGCTGTCTTTCTTTTTCTTTTCTCTCTTGTTCATCCTCTTCATCTTCTTCGTCATCCTCATCTTCTTCATCATCATCAAGGATCACAATTCTTTGTTTTCTCTTCTTCTTTTTCGAATCATTCAGAATTGGGTCATTAAAAGAGTTGAACAACAGAACCGAGCCTGAAGTCAATCCGATAACGGACAATGCGACCAGTCTTCTGTTTGAGTTAGAGGAAGACTTTCTTTGGAGCTGTTTCACAGCTTGGTTGGCGTTGTTAGTGAAGGTTCTTCTAAGGTAAGAGGACTTGACCTTCAATTGTTGTCTGGCAAAATACATCATTTTGAGGTTGTTTTGTGGGCCAAGGAAAAGAAATGAAAAAGTGAAAACGAGAGATCAGGATCAAAAAAAAAAAACAATGAGCTGGAGAAACGAGATGCAAGAACTTTAAAGGCAAATGATCTTCAATCGAAGTCACGATATCAAGAGAAGTAGTGAATGAAAACCTGTTGAAGAACTTGGGAAATAAATGAAAACTGGAAGAATCAAAAAGATCAGAAGATGTATATAGATACTATATATATGAACAATTTCCATATTCGGGACTTTTCATCGAGTGTATCGCTGCTCGAGCAGTTACCCTTTTGGGACTTATCGCAGTATCGCGAATCGCCCAATTGGTAAAGCGCCCGCTCCCGGATTCTTTGCCTGGTGGAAGTGGAAACGGTGCGGGCGGCGCGGTCCGCGTAGCTCTAAGTAAATTATAAGTGCTATGTATAGCTGTTTTTCTTTTTTGTTTTGCACGATTTGATCTATATATTATATACATAGATTAACCTACCTACTCATTAATATATATGATCGGATTATCGAGTATCATAGGTTTGGTTATTTTTAAGTCTGAGCTGTAAATGGTTATTATATACTAGCTTATATAAATGCATGTGCATCTATTTTGACTCAGTTAGTTTACAGCTTATCGGGCGGAACTTTGCCCTATGCCGCTATGCGGCTGCTCACCAACCGACCCAGTGTGTGGTCGATCGACGCTGTCGTCTGCTGTAGCCTGTGAGTGTGAGTTACTGTCGGTGCACACTGTAGTCTGCAGAGTGTCGGTAATATTGCCGACGCTGTTGCCGACGCCGTTGGCAGGGCCTGCGTCGATTTTGGAAGGCGCTGAAGCCTGGCGGACTAGCATCGTGTGAAGACGGGCCTGGAAGGCAAAGTGGTCGATTCTGTGATTGGTTTTTTTGTGTTGTGTCAGTATAAACTTTGAAGAAAGGATAGCTGATTCATTCAGTTGAATATATCGATACTTACAACATCCCTAAGAGGAAAGACAGGTTGAGAATAAACGTGACGATCACGAACCAGAAGAGAGACCTGATCCAAGTGAGCAAGTTTGCAGTTGATGTGTCCACCACCAAATCCGACTCATTCTCCGAGATGTGGTTGAGTATGGCTCTGTTCTTGTTTGATTCAGACATACTTGTAAGTGTGTAGGTCAGCCACCGTGCAATGAATCCAACGAGCAGAGTGCACCGAAAGAAGGGTGGAAAGGAGACAAAGCAGAGCCAACGCAAAAAAAACACAAAAAAAGGGCAACGCACGCGTGGGAAATTGGAATCATGGAGCCGCTGAGGTGTCTCGCGGGTGCATACATGTGTGTGTTTACGTTACGTTTACGATGGGTGCGCGAGTCGCGACGGGTGCTAGCTATAGGTCTCTTTACGCGAAGCGAGTCCAGCTGGCAGGATGCGTGTGTGTCTAGTTCCTTGAAGCTAGTAGTTCTTGTTTGGACGCGGGTTCGGTTTCCAGTAGTGAGAGCAGAGAATCACGGATTGGCAGTTGGTTGTGTGTAAGAGAGATCTAAATCGAGATCGAGAGAGAGACAGAGAGAAAGAGAAAAGGACGGACTTGGCGTGTGTGTTTGTGTTTGCGTATACCATTTTACAACCATGTCATCGGAACAATTACAGCAAGAATGCAAACCCGCTGCTGTTGATACGCATGGCGGAATCGATAACGAACAATTGAATTTAATAAAGAAACCAGAAGCAATTGAAATGGAAGAGCAATTGGAAAATGCATCGGATTCATCATCACAAGAATCGTCCAATTCTACGCATACGAACGCCACGACGCCAATTTTACAGATGAGTAATCTGTCTTCGAAAGAGTCTCTTGCAAAAACGGAACAACTGGTGGTGATAAAGAAGGAAGTTATTGTGGAAGAAGAAGATGCTGAAAGACGGGAAGAAGCTTCTGTGAGTAGTAAGAAGAGGAAACAGAACGAATTAGAGGAGATCGACAATGGGGTGAAAGAGCTGTTGGATTCGATCACCGAATCCATCGCGAAGATTGATACTGATGAGAAGATACAAGCCACGAGTTTGATACCGATATTGAATAGTATGCGACAAACGTTGTTGAGGTTGAATTTGAGCAAGAACTTGATGAAATGTCAGATGAAATCCAACCAAGAAGATTTCAATATCGAACGACAGCTTCTACTGAAGAACATGTCCAATTTTGATAAGAACAACCAGATATTGAAAAACGAGAACGAGATGATCAATTTAAAAAATTTGAAATTGATCAAATATTGTAAATCTTTGAAAAATGATAAACAGTCAAAGAAATTGAAATTAGAGAATTTGGAATTGAAATCCAAGATCGATCAACTCTTGAAGAAATTGGATGGAGATGCCATGGATAACTATACCAATGCTGATGACGATAACGATAATGATAACGAATATCGCACCAGAAGAAAATCGGAATCCAACTCGTCTAGAAAATCTAGCGAATCAGATAATGAATTGCCCATAAGCATACACAATCCGAACACCAGAAATGGGCAAATGATGACAGGTGGAATGAATATGTTAGATACATTAGGAAGGTTGGCTTCGCATGTGTTGGAAGACGAACGGCTCGGATCTGTTCAAAAATAGCCCCCCTAGATATATTGGTCACTTTCAGTTCTTTTTTTTTTTTTGTACAATTTGTTTCCTTCTGTGTGTTTTATATTTTCATTTTTTTAAAAATCCATCGCTGTATATGTAACTATAGCAAGTATCCACGTTCAAATGACCAACATAGATATATAGTATATGCATTCCTTCATTCATTCGTTCTTGATCCCGCGGGTGGCCATGAAGAAATGAAAAGAGTGCTCATTTTTTGAAGGAGCCATTCCCTCGATTTTTCTTTTATATAAAAGGGAAGAAGAAGGGACCTGTTGACAGCTAGCTACCTTGAAGTCTAACGAAAACAATAATGAGTACTATTATCCACTATTATTCATATACACACATATATTCATATACATATACATACGCCATGCATATACATTCACCAATAGAAGAAAAATCAACGTTGGCTCCAACGCAACACCATGATTCTGGCAAGAAATTCCCCACGGTTTATATCATCATCGCGATAGTCGCAGCGCTGGTCGTTGTGGGACTCGTTGTCTGGCGCGCGCGCTGGGTGCGGCAGCACGGGAAGGCGGAGGAGCAGGCCAGCACGGGCACTAGCTGTCTGGACGCGGAGGCGAGCGTGGAGCTCATCGGGGCTGGCGGTGTGTATGACTCGGTGGGGTCGCGGGAGGAGTTGGGCCAGGAGGAGACACTTCCCTGCTACTCAGCCAGGAGCGGTTTGGATGATGATGACAGGGAGACGCTGGCCACCCTGGCCACCCTGCCCCCTGCCTACTCTCCAAAGGCACCATCCATTGTTTGATCTCATGAATAATTGACATTGACAAAATTCAATCTGTCTTTCTCTATTCAAAGAGCCACTTACTACTACCACAATCGGAGAATCCATTATGATTATTCCGCTTTTCAGTGCAGAAGTTGAAATTGTTAATTTTTTTTATATTTACATGCTTCATTTCATTTTCTCCTTCTTTCATAATATTTGTTTGTTGATTCTTTCTGTGTGTTTCATATATATATATATTTAAAAAACCCTTCACTGTTCATCTGTTGAACTTCGAGTTGACAATCATATGTAATAGAGATTACAGGCTGGTGATTAAGTAATTGGTTCAATAATAAGACTATACAGAACCTTATGTATTATAGCTGACTTATCACTAAAGGAAGAGGAACAGCGATTATCATAATTGGTATTATGATGGAGAGATTAGAAGATGGGGTACATCTAGGATGTATTTGGTAGTGGATGGGGAATGGCATATGGTTAGAATAGGAGATAGGAGAGTTGGGAATAGCTAAGGATAGGGATACTGTGTATCGTACACCTTTTGGAAGCCGGTGTGCAGTATATAGGGTAACTATTCGAAACTAGGGTGTTTATCAGACATCAACCTTGGTATGCATTCTTCATTACAAAACTTAAAAATTCTGTTAATTCCTCAACGAATTAGTTGCTTCCTTCTTTCATTATAGAAGTTGCCTAGTTCACACTAATTTAAACGTACAATTTAACATCATCTATATATATATCGGTGTTTAAAAATCATCTTATCTACATCCACTGCACCCAATGGTAGCAAAGTCAACTGGGCAAATTGGGGCAAGGAAAAAGATACCCGAGGCCCGCTGTCACTTGAATAACATTTATAATTTAGGGCTCTGCCCGCTTTTTGAAATTGTCCTGCCCTGGTTTTCCTTTTTCTGCATATAAAGGAAGAGGAAAAGCCCTATTTCAAGTTCTAACAATGTGGAACGATAATAAAAAGAAAGAAGATCATCCACTAGCCCATACATATATGCATACATATACCATTAGAACAATCAATGATGGGCCCAAAACAGCACTATGGTTCTGGCAAGGAAACCCCTACAGTTTGTATCATCATCATCCCGATACTTGCAACGCTGAGCCTTGTGGGATTCGTTGTTTGGCGCGTGCGCTGGGTGCGTCAGCACGGGAAGGCGATGGAGCAGGCCGGCATGGGCACGGGCACGGGCACGGGGGCAAGCACGCCCAGCACTGGCAGCGGCCTGGACGCTGTGGACACGGAGACGGACATGGAGACACTGCCCTGCTACTCAGCCAGGCTGGCCACGCTGCCCCCTGCGTACTCTCCAGAGGCTCGATATATTGTTTGATCCAATAAATACTTGACAGATCTCCTTATCTAATTTGTCTTTGTTTATTCAAAGAACCGTCCTGCCATTATGGAAGGATCCATCACTATTCTGACACAGTCACATTCTGCAGGCAAGAAATTTGAAATCGTTAAGTCTTTTATATCTGTTGTATATTTCTCCGTTTTGAGAATTTTAAGTTTCCTAATTAGTAGATCTATTATAAAAATGAAATAATCTTTAATGTAACTGTTGCTAATACTAGCCCGTATGAAATTTGTAAAAAATTAATGTGCATTTACTAGTAGACTATTAAAAGGCCGACAAATTTAGTTTGTTAAGGAATTAACACTTACAGTATTTTTAAGCTGATTATGGCAGGAATGTAATGGACCCCTGTGGTAGCAATTCGTCTATTCGATAGTCTGTTACTACGTGTATAAAGCCTATTGGATTGATTAACTTCATTTATTGTTCTCTTTTTTAATCCTTTTTTTTTCTCGTAGCTCCTTCTATTCTTCTGTTTTTTGTTATTTTTTACCCCTTTGTTTTTTTTGTCAATCCCCTTTGTGTTTCTTTTATCTTTATTGCTTTTATAATAATCTCTGGCTTTTCTTTACTTCCTTTTTGATCTAGCTACTTTTTACCGCCTATTATAATTGCCTGGCCCGTTACTGGTCTGATGTTTGATGAAAATAGAAACAGTCATTACTAGCTGAAGTAGAGGGCTATTCTCGCTTCTTTTGAACCGCCCCTTTTTGTCTTTTTTTTTCCTTCTTCCTCTCAACAGTTCAGTGTTTTTTTACTGTTTTTACTTGACAAAGAATGGCTATTTGTATTTCTTTAAACTTTTTTACTATATCTATACAAGTTTTATAAACCAAACAAATTAATTAGTATATCGATAGATATACGATGATCTATATGCTATATAAGCTATATATAGCGATCGATCGATGCGCGCCATTATGTTTCGTAATACCCGTGCACCAGAACTCTGAAATCACGCGCACACCGAATTATTATTGCAGACACAGGAATCTCAATTGGCAGACGTACCTAGCTCATGAAATATCGCCATCATTTTCCGCATAGTATATATAAGCTATATCTATGTCGATTGTTATTATTAAAATTGGCTGTACACAAGAACTTAGTGCACGTTAATTGACATTCAGTTAGAACAACATACACCTTTCAAATCATGTCGTCGTTGTTAGAGAAATCTTTGGATGAGATTATAAAGGATTCTCCAACTGCCAACCGCCCGGTAAGTTATACAATCACACTTTCATGACTAATAAATAACAACAGTATTCAAGTTACTAACTTCAAATCATAAATACATATATATATATATATATAGAGAAGAGCACCAAGAGCACCAAGATCTCGTGTTCCTTCAAGAGGAGGAATAAGAAAACACACAGGAAGATCATCGTATCGTCCTACCCATTCTTCGGGTCCTCCAAGAGGAAGACGTTCTAACTACGAATCGAGACTACCTAGATACAAAGAATTGGAATCGATATCCGGGGGTGAAGCCTACTTGAGAATCTCGAACCTTCATCCGGCTGTCTCTGAAACCGACCTATCACACTTGTTCGCCACGATTGCCCCTGTCAAATTCAGCAAGATCGAATTGAAAACGAACGGTGAATCCACCGGTATTGCGTTCGTTGGATTCCAAGATCCTGGTTTTTGTGCTCAGGCAATTGAACGGTTCGATGGCCGTAAAGCTGCCGGACAGATCATCACTGTTGAGAACGCCATTCCACTAAGTGAGAGGATCGGACTGCCCGTGGAGCCAAACACCGATATCCAGTTATACCACCAACATAGACAACAACAACAACAACAACGTCAGTATCGTAATGGTTCAAGTGGAAGCAGCAGAAGACCAAACGGCAGGTTATCGGAAAGAGTTGAAAGGCAAGAACAATTACAAGCCGGTGGTGATGGCGCGTCTCTTGGTGGCCATAAAAAGATCAGCCGTAAGACGGTGGAGGAGTTGGATGCTGAGTTGAGTAGTTATATGGGTGGAAGTGATGATCATTCGAACGGCACCATTCCTGTTGCTGCTGCAACTACAGATTATAGCACAGAAACCCAGCAAGAACAAGCGGGTGATCCAGATCCTAATCCAGCATTCCCAGCCAGTGATGGTATGACTTTGGATTAGTTGGTTCTGTTCTATTTACATTCATTTTTGTTTTTATTTTATTGAAGCTCAATTTATATATTGTTTTTTTTCTTTCTTTCTGTTTTTTTGATAATATGTATATGTAATAATATTGTTTTACTTTCGTTTATTTAGTTGAATGAAAAAAGTGTTTGATCTATTTTCTTCAAACAAGTTAATAGACTGCAAGTCGGAAATGTGTTCAATATCACAAAATAAAAAATGTTGGAAAGAAAAATCGTCGAAACACATAACACTTAGAGGATAAAATGAAAAAAAAGAACAAGATATTTATAAGGATATGGTTAAAATATATAACAAATGATTGAGAAAAAAATGAGGATAGTGAGGCAGACAGGATCTCGGAAACTACTCAAAATATGTTCTCAACTATCTATATATCAAAAGGGGAAAAAAAGAGACAAAAAGAGAAAAATATACTAATAATAATAGTAATAATCAAAAAAAAAACACTAAAACTATAAAAAAAGGAATGAGGTAAGAGTTGAGGTGGTGAGAGAGAGAGAGAGTTAAAAACAGATGATGAATTAAAATTTAAAGTAAACATTAATGGGAAGAAACCAAAAAATAGAAAATAGAATCTGCTTCTAAATTTTAATTATTTAGTGACCACCGGCACCTAATTCAACAGCTGGAGGACAACCTAAAGCACCCTTGATGGAACCGTATAGAGCGAATTGCAAGGAGGTCAAAGTACCAACCATGAACAATCTTGTTGGTAAACCAGCGAAGGAACCCAAAACACCGGTTTCCTTAGCCAATTGACCCAACAAACCTAGAGTGGATTGACCTGGAGCCTTCTTGGTCTTGTTAACCTTGGATAACAAAGTATCAGCTGGTTGAGAGATGAAAGCAGCCATACAACCGGCGATAACACCAGCACCTAAGTTGATAACAGTGACGTAAGTAGAAGACAATTGTTCCTTTGGAGTTGAAATGAATGAGTAGATGGCTTGAGAAGCTCTTTCGTAAGTTAAGAACTTGGCAATGTTGTAAGGAATTTGCTTGAACAAGATTGGGGTGAAACCGTTATAGAAAGAGCCAACACCTTCTTCTCTGAAGATTCTGCTGAAACCACCAATTAAACCGTTAGCAAAAGTTGGTTGGGAGACCAATCTAATTCTGGTAGCTTCCAATGGACACAAGGCGATATCAGCAAAGAATTCGGCAATGGCAGCGGAACCGATGTAGATGGCATCCTTGTAGTTAACAGCCTTTTCGTAACCCATCATATCGATGAAAGTCTTCTTGAACAATTCGTAACCACCAAACTTGAAAGCACCTTGTAAAGAGTAACCCAAGACGGTTGGACCTAGACCGGTCAGCAAGGCACCGGCACCTTCGTTGGCAACGATCTTCTTGAAAGAACCAAACAAACCAGTGTTGTAAACAGTTGGTTCCAATTGAATTCTGGTCTTGATGACATCAACTGGAGTCATGGAACCGTGGGTGACACCACATCCAATAGCACCTGCTAAGGCGAACTTAGCGTAATCGGTAACAGTGAAAACTTGAGTAGACATTTTGTATGTTATATATAATTAAAAAAAAGACAAATGGGTTTCCCTTTGAGATGATGATCTGTATTATATTACAAGAGGGAGTGTATACTATGACAAAGAAGACTTCGGAAAAAAATAATTAAATTCTTTCTGAATAGTATGAATCAACGACCGATCTAACAAGGGGGAAAAATCTGCTGGAAACAAAAAAACAAGCATCGAACCGGACAACAACAGATGAAAAAAAAAAGAAACAGAAACAGAAGACAACGATCAAGTTGGAACGGAACTGGCGAAGAGCTAAAGGAATTCGCTTCTTCAGCCAGCGGAGCAGCTGCCGGCTTCGATTGGCCGCCGCTGCGTTTTTTGCGTGCCCGTTTGCGCGATTTGGCAGACTCGGTATGGTGCACGGGTGTGTGCGTGTGTGGCGCGCTTTTAATTGAACAATTTGTGTTTGTGCGCCCTGTGATTGGCTGGTGTTTATCTACATATATATATATATATATCTACAATCCATGCATGCATGTAAGCTGCTCGCACACAACCACATAATTATTGAACAACTATACGATACTAATTTAAAAGAATATAAACTAAACTAAACTAAAATAAAATAAAATAAAATAAAATAATCACTAGAACTCGCCAGATTGGCCGTATAGACGCGGCATCCTTCCTGTATTGGATCAACCTTAACCTTAACCCATTCCTCTTCTAATGGGCTTTTAAACCGTACTTGCCGACAAAGTCAAAGTACTGCTTAGCACTCATCTTTCTCAATCTCTTACCAAACGCAATGAACACAAACGATAAACCCCAGAAGAAGAAACCAAGGCATCCTAAAGCAATGTACAAATCTTGCACACCAACTGCATTCAACCATGGTGTAACAGCATACGAGAAACCAAAACCCATAGAGTTTCTAATTAAAATCATCGTAACTAAACTGTCACCAGACACCTCCTTGTAAGAATCGATGATGTAGTTGATGGCAACGGCAGATCCCATTGGGAATGTCGCACAGATCATACCTAATCCAAAAGCCAAACCAACCCAGTGAATACCGTGTGCTGCTCCAATACCAAACAAGAAACAACCAAATGGATGCACAATCAATGGAATGATAGAAATCCATAATCTTTCTTCAGATTCCCTGAAACCTTTTGCTTTACGTGCTCTCATCGTAGTCCATTTATCCACAATCTTACCGGAAAAATAGGATCCAATACTGATACCAACAAATGGTGAAGCAAAGAAAACACCGATCATGTTACCACTGAAGTTATAAGGAGCACTGGCTAAGATGTTAGCTAGAGTAGCATTGACAACGTTAAACCAGGATAAAACAGCACCAACTGTTAACCCTCCAAATGCAATGGCTGGATATCTTAAAAGGTAAAATGGCATCCACATCGATTGGATGAACTTGTTTGGTTGTGATGGATCTCTAGTACCCCAGCACTTCAATTTTTGAAAGTAGGTCTTCTTTTCATAATTGCTGCCACTAGGAGAATTAGAACTATCAACAACAACTTCATCAACGGTGATTCCAACGTTCTTACCCTTTTCACTGTTTGCAGAAATTTCCGCTTGAAGTTCATTCATACTCATAACATCCAACCCATTCATCTCTAAAGCCGGATCACGGTAGTACATAGTTTCCTCTAAAAAGAAGAACATGAAAATTAAACATCCCGCACCAATAATAGACCAGATGTATGGAATCCATTTCCAGTCATTCTTCATTTGCACAATGAAACCAGCTGGAATACCAGTCAAGAAAGGAATGTTGAACAAAGTCCAACAGTACCATGCAATCCATCCACCACGTTCATGAGCAAAGAAAACATCGGATATACAAACTTCAACTAAAGTTTCAATTGGACCGTAGAAAGTACCAACTAGCAACCGGTTGATGTACCATTCACCTGTAGATTTGACATATGCTGACCAGATGGTACACAACAAGCAACCTAATGCACCAAATAAAAGAGCAGGGCGACGACCATATGTTAAACCGAATGGTTGCCATAGAATATTGGACCAACCAAAGAATAAGTACTGAATACCAACACCCGTATTTAAATCACCTAATGGGATTCCAGTGTCTGCTTCAACAGAAAGCAAAGCAGCAGATAATGAAGTTGTTAAAATATCGGCTGAAAACACAGCAACCATCAAAGTGATTGCCAATAAACGCTTTCTACCTTTGCTCCAATTCAACGGATCTTCAGGATCATCAGTTGGTTGTGGGAATAGAACAATATCGTTTCCACCCTCATGTCTAACATCCAAATTTCCGTCTAGATCAACTAGATGGATGGTACCAGGGATTCTTTCGTGATTAAGGTGAGTACCTTCTTCTGACATTGTAGATCAAGTTTCAATCTTTACCGAAACCAAATATAAAGTTTTGCTTCTAAAATGAAAGCAAGAAATGTGAATTTTAATGAGTCGGGTATTGGAAAAATAATTAACCATTTATTCGTTTCCAGGTATATATTTAGGGATTCTAACAGCCTCTTATAGTTTGATACGCACAATGGCTAATGCATATCCCCGAAGATTAACAAGAAGCCATTCTTATATTTTATCCTAATCGGGTGAAACGCATAATGAGATTTCTTTTTTAGATGTCAAATTAAAGCAGATTGGTGCCCTACCAAAAATATGGCATGACTGATAGATAAAAGCAAGAACTAAGATGCTGAACAAGACAAGTCTTTGTAATAAGTCAGTTTAATTCTCTAGAGCGCTTATTTTGATATCTTTACAATCTGTAAAACCTTGGAAAATGCTTGATTAAAGACAAATGATTACTTTATCATAGATACCACATACTGCTTAAAGTGGAAGCAAGCACAAGCAGGTTGCCATTCGGCAAAATACAAAGGACCGCATCAAATCAACGCAAGTTGCAAAAAAGCAGTAAACGAGACACTCGATCCCTCGAAGACTATAACGCGGTTGCTTATCAGCCTTAAAGGTGTGAGTCAAGTGAATCTTCAGAACGCTGATCGGTCAAAGATTAATTAAACTTTGTCTCAACGAATAAATTTATCCAAATATGGTCATCAATCCCCAGAGCTTTACTTATCGGGGAAAATAGCGATGATCGATAAGGGGCAAATGAAGTGGATAAAAAAATGAAGCTCCACCCCATCCAGTGGATAGAGGTGGATAAAGAGTCATTTGAAATAGATAAGCATCTAAAAGGAAAAAGCGATTTCACAATGGCACGTATTCTTTAAATGAAGTAAGATTAAAACAGGGGCGATCGCAAAAAGCACCAATGGAGTCACGTAAGGCGCTTACCAAAAACCGAGTCGAGATGAGATGAGATGAGATGAGATGAGCATGCGACACGGCAACTAAGCGATGAGATGTACCGATAGCAACCAGCACTCACGGTCCCCAAATGGAAAAATAAAACACGAACCCAGCTCTCATCTATTAGACTCTCTGACGAAACGTAAACAGAAGATAACCAGATAAGATCTGATAAGAACCAATCGTGAACAGTAAACATACAGACCAATAGGATTTCGCCACAAGCAGAAGTACAATGTGATGCAATCAACTGTTGGATAGCTTTTCCAAATTCAGTCGAAAACAGGACTATAACCTCAGAGGTGCATGAGCCCGGTATCACGTGTGAAACACTGCTATGTTGGCTCACTGAGAAATGCTACCTTGTAGATTTTTCAGCTTAACCAGCGAATTAATCTCTTTGTCTCATGATTGATTGGAATGAAAACCGTATTGATAACAATGCCTCCGTCTTCTTTTATCGCTTGATTGTCAAATAGTTTGATTTTTTTTTTGATCAAATTGGCAAATTGATCCTTCATCTCAGAATATGGTCTTCTTTGATTGGACAAAAGAAACCAAAGTCGATAGCTTATCTGCGTTTGCAAGGATGATCATAGCATATCCAGTACCAAAATCGAGCTAATCGAGTAGTTCTGAATTACCGAATACGTATATACAAACCCAAAAGACTCCAAAAGACTCCAAAAGACTGACATTTTCTTAATCAGCTATTCCTGTGGCTTCAGTGTCAGTTATGGCTATACCGCAGGAACCATAGACAGACGAATTATATCACATGGAGCAATCTATCCGGAAATAGTTCGTAAAGACAAGTAAAATAATTAGCAAGCTTCCCTATTGTTGAACAGAAATAAGGATATCCTATTTGATTGCATCCTTTGCATCAAATGTTGCGAACTATAGGCCAAACTCCTTAGTTGAACAATAGGAGTTTATCAGAAGCCGATTCTTTATCAGAAGTCCGCGTTCACGAGCGAATGCACATTGGTAGTTTCCAGAGCTCTTTAGCTAGTGGCATTATCAATTAGAAAACACATACAGCATTTAAAGCATCTCTTAGCTGGGACTTGGTTTCATGACATTTGGGTACGGTCCAAATTGACAAATGATAGTTCTATTGCTATCGAAAAAATGGAAGACCGCCTTAATTCACAAATATATGAAAACAAGATTGCGGAATAATAAATAAGAACATGCAAGTACCAATTTTAGAAAAGGTGCATATTATCCTTTTCTCTAACAGAATAACTGCATTGTATGCGAATGAGTCGTACAGGTACCAAAACATCCCAACATATTTAACAGAGCTCAGTGACACCTAGCCTAGAACACATGCACAAAATCCAGGCTTCGTAGAATCTGAGAACAGGTTGCAGTGCTTCTTTATTGTGACAGATCGGCAAAACCGCAGATTATTTCTCGCGCTTAGGTTAACTAATCAGGCATTGAGTTCAAGAAGCAGCAGCCCCGGGGGAACCTTTCGCGCGCGCCGTCAAACGGTCCGCATAAAGACACGCCCTTATCTATCTGCCTTCCCGATTGGTAAGCTCATCGCATATTGAGCGGTGGGGCCTTCTCGTCCAGTGGCTCATCCACAATGAAAACTGTAGATGTCATGCGCCCATCTGCCACTGGGTCAACCGTCTTAGCTGATGCAAAGCGCTAGTGACTGTGTGGGATAATGGTTTTATTATTGGGTTATGGCTAACGATTGTGAGAGGGTGAATTTCCATCATTCCAAAAGGGCTATTGGTTTATCCTAGTTCAGAACTTGCAGATCTTGTAAAACAAAGTAGCTCCTTATCTATTGTATATTTGGGGTGTACGCGTTATTCAAACTTGTTGTCGAGACTATATGAACACTAGCCATTTTGTAGTGGTATGATTCGGGGCGTTACAACCAAAATGAATTTAAAACTGTAACCAATTCAACACAAGCCAAGATAGAGAGAATCACCAAGCTGGACTGCGTCGCACAGACGCACAGATTGCACAAAAAAGGGAATAATATTTTTTTTTGTTCTGAATCAAAACTACTATTCGAATCACAATTTTTATGCAACATCATTATCTAGCAATCCCAAAACTTAAGGTAATGAATGCCAATCTGAACAATCTGAACCAGCCACATGAAAAAATACAACGCACAAAACGGCTATGGAAAGTCTTATCGTTTTAATCTAATACAACAGCTACGCTAAACAATCATTGGTTGTTTGTGAGGTTGATATAATGATAATGAAAAACACAATTTGGCAGAAAACCAATTAGGGATTCTGATAACTCAAGTGGTCGGAATTCCCGTTCAGGTTCTGGCCAATCTATTGTAATCTATAACTTTCATCTTACATGAATCCATGATGTTGAGATACGTTCTCCGCATCTGCCAATATTGATACCGTGAAACATAGCCGAGTGCGGCTTTCGAGTAAATAGTAAATGAAGTCCGTGCGATGAGCATGGCCAGGATTAGGTGAGTTCACTATCATTTTCGTATTTTATCTAATCTTGCAAACTCTTTTTCCGATAATCAAATATTCTTGCAAATAAATCCAAATTCGGAAAAAATGTCCTAAACTCATCTGTTTAATCTTCTTTCAGGATTGAAGATTTCAGGATACAATGAAGAACAACATAGTACCAGAGATATCCCGTTTTGGGGCAGTTCAGCAGAAGCCTGCTATATAAGCCAGAGCATGTTACCAATTGCTAATCATTATCAGTTGGTTAGAATTCTGACACTGAAATAAAATTCAAACAATTTTGTCAACCATTCAATTCATCCAAACCCAAACCCAACCCGAAACCCGAAACCCTAATACCAATTCAATTCAATGTCAACTGCTTATATCAACGGTAAAGTTTATACTGTTACTTCAGATGAATGGGCTGAAGCCTTCATTGTGAAACCAGATGGAAAATTTGGTGACGTTGGTTCCACCAAGGCTATCCTAGAAGCTAATCCAAACATAAGCATTGTCGATCTTGAAGGCCAATTCGTCATGCCAGGTATGCACGATGCTCACTGCCATTTATTGATGGCATCTGAAGAAAAACTTTTCGAAGCCAAACTTGGTACTAGTTCCACCCCTGACGAAATTGTGGCAAAATTCAAGGAGTACAAGTCAGGCTCTTGTAACCACTTGGGCACCGTTTCAAACTGGCTGGTTGGTAACTTCTATCACTATGCCAATTTCAAGGATGGTAAACCAGATAGAAAGTTTTTGGATGATGCTTTTGGTGATCAGCCTGTTGTCATTAGAGAGTATACCACCCATAATATTTTTGCGAATACCGCCGCTTTGAGAGCTGCAGGTTATGAAGAGAATCCAGTTGATCCTTGGGATGGTTACTACGTTCGTAGAGAAGACGGTACTATCACTGGTGAGCTTGTTGAAGGTGCTGCAACTAGAATGTTTAACTCTTTGCCAAAAGGTCGTCATGAGGATAGGGTCAAAGCCTTAGAATACGGAGTGAAAATGTCAAATCGTTTTGGATTCACCGCTGTTCAGGAGGCATCAGCCAACACAGTGTATCTCGATGCTGCAAAAGAATTGGAAGAAAAGGGACTCTTGACTATTAATTTAGATGCACACGTTGTCTTTTATGGTGTTGGTGCTTTCCCTCAAGAATCTGTTGGTACTCTGCATCACGCCTTGTTCAATGCTCCATCTTACAAGTCCAAGCACTTCAATCCTACCTTCACCAAATGTTGGATGGATGGTGTTCCTTGGTTCCCACATGAAACTCATTGTGACTTAACTGATGAAGGAGAAATCAACTTCAAGCGTCTATTGATTCCCCAAGAGACATTTAAGAAGTACATTGAGAGATTCGATCAAGAAGGCAGAACTTGTAAAGTTCATGTTTGTGGGCAAGGTTCCGCCAGATTTGCATTGGATTGTTTTGAAGAGCTGCGTAAGGCTAATCCTAATGGTCCAAGACACGAATTAGCCCATAACATGGATGTTACTGAAGAAGATTGTGCTCGTTATAAACCATTGAACATAACTGCCGAAATGTCACCAGCCATTTGGAACGATCCAGATTTCCAGCCCGAAGTTAATCCAAAATCTGTTTATCCTTTCAACACTTTGCAAGATAACGGTGCTTTGATTACCATCGGTTCTGACTGGGTCTTTGCTCCTGATACCCCAAATATTTTCCCTGGTATCCAAGCTTTGATGGAAAACAAACACGGTTGGAACATGAAGAGAAAGGACATTTTAAGAATCATCACTCTTGATGGTGCTATTGCTGTTGGTAGAGATAAGGAAGAAGGTACCATCGAAACAGGGAAGTTAGCTAACTTCATCATCCTCGATCGTAACATGGCCACCTGTGAAACTGTTGCCGATACCATCGTCTTGAGAACATACTTCGAAGGTAACTGTGTCTATGATTATAACACCGACGAATTAAAGCACATGCAAGGCCACATATAATTACTCACCGGTCATCTTCCATTATTTTTTAGCTAATAATTTCCTCAATTTTGTGTTTGCCCAATTCGTTTTTTTCCTTATTATTTATTTCTTTATTGTGATATTATGTCTTGAGCAAGTCTTAAGATATTAGTTTTCTTATATTTAAACCTTATGCTAATGGAAGCTTTGAAACCTTGTAACTTATCTGCGTAAAACCCCCCTTCTCAAATCGGGGGATAGAGTAGGATGTCTATGCTGATGTGAGATTATAGAAAAGCGATAAGCAGGGGATAACTGAATTCATGGGGGGTTTCTTTGATAAAATAAAATTTGAATCTCATCCTTACGGCAGATCTCGGTGAATTATTATTAGACGTCCAGATGAATCGGATTATAGAACAAAGCGGTATATGACAAGTTTTAGACATAACATCATATTTTTGTGATTAATGGAAGTGATAGTTCTAATTATCAGAAAATCAATTACAACACAGTTCCCACAAGATGGCTGAAAAATCAGCAAGACAATGTGCTTCCTGGAAAATAAAATGGCGCTCCTGGTTGTTTTCTTATCTCCCCTGAGTACAACCAAGTAATCACTTGACTTCATATAATTTTTTGGAATTGCGATCAGCTTGAAATTATTTTGCAAGGTAAAACAAATGAACATGTCTTTCATTGATAAATAAAACTCTTTGAAGTCGAACCTCCTTTGCTATATATCTCTAAAGCAAGAAAAAACCCGAGAGCTGAGATATACTTGGAAGCAAAGCAGAATCAAAGGTTTCTTTTTCAAACAGTACATTGAGATGTTTATATGATTTGACAAATGAGAATATACATCATTGCAGAAACAGGCAGAATCTGACAACCAGAGACAAAGTGATTCGACTGAATACTAAAACGGGAAGCAAAAAAAGGTGGCAGTTGCAGCTTATTTATGACACAACTCCAAGCGGTCGTTTGAATTATATCAAGCCAATATAAAACACAATGAACAAATTAGACCTGTCAATATGTGACGAAACAAAGAAATTGCTTCCAATAATTTGGCATTTCAAGAAAAACGATTCGCAGGGAAAGAATCGGCATTGATAATAACGATCACAAATTCGTTAATAAAAGCGCAGGATTGAGGGCCGGCCTCATATGGCATCATGATAACTTTCATCCTGATTGTACCAAAAAAGGCAAGGTAATATGCTTGTGTAGAGGAAGAAAAAGGAGGGTGTAAGACAAAATGAAAAGAAGTGTGCCTGTTGCTGGCGGTTTCCAATCACCTCAAAAAGAAGTTGAAGCTCCCACCACAGGATATTGTCGCGGCTGTCACCCAACTGTGTGTCTCAGCTTCACGGCCGTTGGATATGCTTCGCTTCACGCTGTTTTAGCACTTTTTCTTTCCCGTTTTATAGCGGTTCTGCACTTTTCTGTTCATGCAATTTTGTTTTACTGAATCGTTATTTCAGCTTTAAACCTTTAATATAAGAGACCCTTTTACATAAAGAGCAGTCCAGTAAGATTTATTGAAGTGAAATATTATGCTATTATATATCATCCGTCATGGTGTATGCTACTCAAAGAGCGCATGCATATTCTAAAAACAAAACAAAAGAAAGCAAAAAAAAAAAAACCAAATAGTACCCTAATAAAAGAAAAAAACCAAATGAAACTAGCAAAAATGTGCATCGAAGAAAAAAGAAAACAGCAGGCATTGATTTAGATTAAAAAAACAAAAGTGCCAACTTGTATACCATCGGCATCTATTCTTGAAGTACCATGCGAAACAAA